>CAKNYM010050165.1:0-11863 GCA_932195095.1 Andricus curvator | reverse complement strand
CGTTGTAGTGTCATCTACCACTATTTCTTCTAGGGCTTGCTGTTCTTTTTCTGTATTGATCTTCTTCGGATTCCATCCTCTATTTGTTTCGGTTCTGCTAGGATGGCGAGATTTGTATCCTATCGTGAAGGTGATGTACTTATGGTCGCTAAGGGACTCTTTTTTGGATACTTTCCAGTCCGGTATATTTCTTCCAATTATTGTCGTCGCGAGCGTTATATCAGGAATCGAACCATAGTTGAACCTTTCGAATGTTGGTTCCTCTCCAACATTATTCATAGTGAAGTCGTGTTGAGCTATCCATTCGGTCACAATTTCTCCTCTTTTGTCCGCAAAACTCATGCCCCATTGTGGAGAATTGGCATTGAAGTCACCTACAACTATTACTTGCCCTGATCTAGCTCAAATTTCATTGCTTACTTGATCCAAGTACTCTAACAGCTGCTCAATGTTCTTATTTGGTGAGGCGTAGCAGCTGTATAATGTGAAAGATGGCACAGCAACCCAGCAGAAACTTTGTCCACATCCTTGCGCGACTATGGGTATATTTTTATCCAATATATTGATGGCTGTATCTACTTCTTCATCGTAGATCCAATCCCTTCTACCTTTTATGGCTTTGATATTGGGTTCACATAGCGCCAGCACTTTTGCACCCATTTCTTTAGCAGCAGCCAGGGCCATATCCACAGCAGGGCGACTCCTATTGGTATTGATTTGTAGTATTCTCATTTTTGCTTTCATGTATGGTTGGCCTCTGCGTCCCATTTCTTTGTTCCCGGTGGTCTCCATGTCTGTTGGTCTGATGTCCCTCTTTTTCGCATTTCAGACAGAAAGGCTTGTTCTGGCAGTCTGCTACCCTCTGTCCTTCCTTTCCGCATTTCATACAGAGTTTGTCTCTGTCCGGTCCGCTGCAATCTGCCCTTACATGGCCCTGCCCCCAGCATTTGGGGCAGCGAGTATCCCTCAATCTATCGAAAATTCTGCACAGAGTCCAGCCAATTTTTATATTTCCATTCTTTAGAATTGGATCGGTGTCGGATTCGCGCATGATTAGCGTCACATTTTGTTGGTAACCATAGGCCGGTCTAAGTGCTCTCACCTCAAAGTCCTCTACTTTAATCTCATTGAAGCGATGTAGAGGCTGCTGGAACTTTCTCTATTATCTCCTTTCTGAGGTTCTCTGTCATATTTTCACTGTTAGGAACCATTAGTAGGAGGTTTCCATTTTTGGTTTTTCTGATGCCTTTGACATTCACTCCGATATCCGTAGGGTTGACGGTTCCTTTAACTGCTTTCAATATGTCGGCATAGTTCTTGCCTTTCATTTGCACTAGGAGGGCGTCCTGTTTTGGACCTTTTATTCGTGCAGGTTTTTCTACCCTGGTGTCCTTTTCATTTTTATTTTTGGGCTGGGTCTCACGGTTTTCTTATTTTGTTCTTCCTGTCTTCTCGTTGACAAGTTTGTACATATCTATTTGGATATCTGTATATATATATATATACCATTAAACCATTTCCCTTTCAGGGTAGGCGTGACACTACCCGATTCGGGTAGTGTTTCTAGGTTTTTCTTGTAGTTATAAATAACTACAAGTGTGGGTTCACCACACCCACGATGTGCCAACAGCACTCATGTCAGTAATTCTTGAATGGTCACCCATCCAAGTACTAACCGCGTCCAACGCTGCTTAACTTCAGTGATCTGACGAGAACTGGGTTTTTCAGCGTGGTATGGCCGTTGGCCGTATAGATGAAGCTAAATTCCATCATACGGACAAAAACAAGTACCATGACGCCCTCTATTTCTGGTAGCGCAATTTTTCCCTTTTTGTCCTGTCGCATATAGAATTCAACTTCTTTTACGGCCTGGAAAAGCAGCTTATCATTGCCGTCGTATTTTGTCATTAGATCATCGTGCATAGGGTAAAGTATCCTTCTCGTTACCTGCTTGAAGCTTCCTTCCACATCAGGGAAACTCAGAGAGTGTAGCATTCTGGCTACTTCACCTGCCTTCTTGCCTTGCTTTAAAACACCTTCTCTACCTCCAAACTTTTCTATGGCTTTATTTATTTCTACGGAGTTTGATTAGAGATTTACAGTACATGGCGGAAGAATATCTGTCTCATGCGGGACATCCCATATATGTCCCTTTTTATACATGGCTTTCTCGACAACTCCTTCTTTCCAGTCATCTTCGGTTATTGACGAAAAGCTCTCGAATATTTCGTCTTCTTGCAACTCCCTCCTGCGTGCCTGTATCCTCTGTACCTTTAAGCATTTCTGGCATTTATTTTGAGCGGCTGTTAACATGTTATCGCGGATATCATTCTGTTCCCCTTGCATGCTCTCCAAAGACCTCTTTTGATCTGCTTCCATTATGCTGATTCTTCTACGAAGCATGTAATTTCCTTGTCTTATTTGATCCACATCGCCTTCTCCCTTTACGGAAAATGCGTTGTCCATCCATTTTTTGTATTCTTTGGGACGAAGAATTTCAGCCTGAAGAGTAAGCGCACTGGTTATGTTCAGCATTTCCGTCTTAGGCCTGTACATGCTCAATATCATATTTGCTAGCCTTTTCGATTGAACGTCTATTTGTTCCATCGCGGACATAAAAGCACTTTCATTTGTCTCGGATTTCATAACGTCTCTTTCAGGTGTGCTACCCTTCCTCTTCCTTTTAGGCGTGTTGGCCTTTGACGAGTCATCTTTTATTTGACAACTGTCTTCTCTCCTCATTTCCTTTAAGGAATGGGTTCTAATTCTAGGTGGGGACCTCAGAATAGAGCTTCTTCTTTCAAACGGATCGATATCCTGTCTCTCGTGTCCATGTCCATTGCCGTTTTGTTGCCTTTAGTTCTATCTGGGGTTGGAGATGCCATTAAGTTTCGCCAACGCATCGTGCGTGGAAGGGCGGGCCGAAATAACTGGGAACGGGTATACCCTTGGAACTCTGTTCCACCCCACTTCCCTGGAGCCCTGGGGCCGGTTCGGTAGTTCCCGACGATGTAATTCGACCGCTTTGGTTAGGCCCCATGGCTTTTCAAAAAAATAGGTAAATTATCAAACAATAAAATGAATTTACAACAATGTACTTCAACTTTCAAACAAGTAGTCGAATTTTCAACCAAGTCGCTTAATTTGACACCAAAAAGACCAATTTTTAACAAAACACATGAATCTTCAACAATATAGTTAAATTCTTAACGAATTTTTAACCGAAAATACGAATCACCAAGAGAATAGTTCAATTTTCAACCAAACCCTTTTCAACTAAAATTAAGAATTTTCAAACAGAAAAATAAATTTTCATTCAAGTAGTTGAAGAATATTAATATTATTTAATACAAGAATTATTTTGGGAAGAAAAAAAAAGAATTTCCAATATAAATTTTGTTGTTGTGAAGTACGTGTAAATGATCGATCATTTGAATGAAACAATTACGAATGAGAAATGTGTTGAACTTAAATTTTAAACGTTTAAAATTTAAAACAGTCCCACTTTCAATGCTTTTATTTGCGGTTTACTTTGTATAACTTCAAATGAAAAGAACTTTTATCTTCAGGAGTTCCAATTTTTAACTGCAATGACCGTGAACAATGTTTTTGGGCCAAAAAAAACAGGAAATGATTGGGAATTGTTGTTTACTGTAGCATACAGGTTTAAAATTAATAAATGCGAAACAAATTTCCTGTAAGTTGGAATTTCTTGAAAATGGTGCAAAATGATATGAGCTACTTGCCCTGGTAACTACCTGACTAGTTTCTTCCAGAATGTCTTTATTGCCATTGTTGTGCATGAATTCTTGGGCTTCTTGCACTTTCAAGAATACTATACCATCAATGCTTTAAACTCTTGAAAGTGAGAAACAGTAAACAGTTGTTCTTGCAAATTTATCATAATTGAGGTATCAGAGCCGTTCAGCAGTTCAATTGTATTTGTTCAATTAAATTGTTTATAAATTGTATATATTCTATTATTCGACAAAAGTTCATGTTCATATTAAAAGCCTACAAAGTGTTTATAAAGTAAACAATAGTGTAGGATAACAACATTTTATCTACATAATTCATTGTCAATATACTTTTAAAAATAATACAAGAAATAACGATTTCTTTCTGCCTGTAAATACGTGCAATGTACATTTGCTTATACAATTTGTTTGTAAAATAAACAATTATCGATTATTGGCAACATTTTGCTCTGGAACATCATTGGACATATCATTTCAACAAGATCAGAAGAAAAAACGATTTCTTTTCGTTTAAAAACGCCTTATATGTGAATCTGTTTATATAATTTGTTCATGAAATAAACAAATATTGATGTATAGCGAAATTTTCTCAGAAAAAATCATTGGCAGTAAAATTTCAGCAAGGTCAGAAGGAGAAGCAAGTGACTAAAAACCTATGGAGTGGCAGATGGTAGCTCTAAGAAAGCATCCAGAGGCGACTGTTGTCACCTCCAATACTCACGGCCGCTGAGTAAGTATAACAGCGGTAAAAGATGAACTCCAAACTAGACCATGCTCCTAATTTTGTACATACAACATCATTGCAAAAAATTTAAAACATCGTATTAAATTAATTTATAACATCCTTATCTTATCAGGCACCTATCCTATCCTATCAGAAAGTAATTATCAACAAATTTTTTAGATCTTTTTCAAATGCACCATTTTTGTCAATTCATCTTTTTTCGTATCTTGTATAGTTTGATCGCAAAATCTGAATTTTCGATTTTTCAAGAAAATTCAAAGAGTGGTTACGCCAATCTCGTAGGGTGTTCAAAAAACAACATTTTTCTTCTCCTGACTTTTTTGCATATCGTGCGTTGTTTGGCTTAAAATTATAATTTTTTTTTTCAATTTTGTAAATGATGTAAAATTAGTAATTTGGCTTGTATCGAAAACAGTCATTAGGATAAATTGTTCGTCTTTTTGCGTACTACGAATATCCGTACACAGAATTTTCAAATCTTGAAAAAAATAGTCTCAAAAATTTTGAAAATGCTCTATCTTTTTCAATTCTGATCCAAAATGGCTGGCTAACGACTTGACCTTTAGTTTAGGACCGTTAGAGGGTGTAACAAAGGCAAATTCAATCGCTCAATTCTTTCGAAAGTTATCGTGATAACAGACTAAAGCTTTACAGCCACACACACAGAAACACAGCAGACAGACATATTCGCGAAAACCTGTTTTTCGGGTTCAGGAGGTCTCAAAACGTGGACATTTGAAAAAAATGGGGAGGGGCAAGTTTTACACAAATCTAATACCTTCTCTAATGAGAATGTAAAAAGATATTTTATAGCTGAATTAAAAACGTTGGAAGTCTAAATATAGAGATAATCGAATAGGAATAACTTTGACTATGGTTTAAATGAGTTTGAAATTTATCATTTACAGGTATTTTCCATTTGCATTACAATTATAAAGATTATAAAGGAATAATCCGAATAAAAGTAAGTAGATTAGATTAGATGTTTACTCCTTATTAGCCTTTTCAGATTTTTACAATTCTTGCGGCCGTGAATCTGACGATGAACCTGACGATGAACCTGACGGTGAATCTGGCGGTGTACCTTTCGGCGTATGGGAGCACCCTTTACAGTAGTAATAACTTATTCTGCGTTTTTTTACCACTGCTGTTGCGCAATGCGCTGTAAACGAAACTTTTCGTAAAATATAATACAAGAATACAAAATTAAAGAAGCGTTAACACATATTTACCATAATCGATGAGCATATATCTATTGCCGGATGTAATGAGTGAATCTCCATATGCGCAACCATACTGATCCGGCATTCCCAATGCTGCATGCCTGATTATCTTAACGCAATTCCCTGTACATCAAATTAATGATCTTCATTAGCAAATATTTATTGAAGCACAATGTTTCGAGCAATACAAATATGACTATTACATATTATATAAATTATTAGAGGGTTGCGCTGACAGACTTTTGTCCGGCGGCGGCGATTTGAGCAATTTTGATTGACGGCGCGCCGCCTTCTTCACTTCTCGGCGGAGGAGGGGCAGCGTGACAGTCTAGTTTAGTATTTTTTTTACATACAGTTTGGAAAATACAAAAATAAGTAGGAACAAAAGATCAATTTCCAGCGTAAGATATTTATTTAAGTCGGTTTACTTTAACTCCTAATTGGTCGCAGGAATTTCCGCAACCAATCAAAAGCCACCAGATCACCCGGCGGAAAGAAATCCGGTATCATGTAAATATACTTAAGATTACGTCGATGTGCCGATACGCCGCGCCACCACGCTGACGGCGCCGAATTCGAATCAGCGGCGGCACGGGTTTGAAGCAAGTTGGCCGGCGGCGGCGGCATGTCGCGGCGGTGCAACCGTCTATAAATTATAATATCAAACTATTAATTGTAAAATGGTCAAAAATAGTTTTTTTAATTGAAGGAATAAACACACTGAAAAAACATCATGGCTCAGTGTTTCTCCATTTATGAGTAAAGAAGTTCAAGTTGAAAGATAAATCTACCAAAATTACATTCAACAAGAAAGGAGGGACAGAATGGGCTGTTCTTGAACCAAGAAAACGAAAATAATTTTTTTCCCCATAAAAATCTAAAACGTCTGAACTAGTTTTGGTTCAATTCCTCAACTTTAAATAATTTTTTGGATGCATGAAGTATTAAAATTAAACGGTCTTATTCGAGAAGATAAAAATTAATACTGTAAGGGGTTTTAATCTTTTCAAAAAATGATATAATTTTAATGTTTCCAGCGTTAAGAAATTTCTTTTATATTGACAGATTGTGGGAAGCCAGTATAAACGGTTCCGAGTTTTTATTTTCACCAAAAAATGTATTATTCTGCGCTCTAAAATATCCTTTACTGTACTTCCTCCTTCAATGTAAAATTTAATATAATTGTTTTTATTGGCTTTACGCGCTTGTAAGTAAAATCGTAAAATTAAACTAAAATTCCACTTTATCAATTACAAATTAAATTATGTGTCGTTCAACTCACTTGCAGCTTGATCTCTAGTTAGATGATTTGTTTTTGTAAAAAAACATTCACTACTATAAATAAAGTAGCAGAGAAAGACAAAAATCAAAAAACGCATAACCTTATTTTAAAAGGCCTTCAAGTTGAATTGATTTTAAGCGGTGTAACTGAATAACCGAATCACTGAATATTCGTTTAGAAACCTCGCTTTATATACCACAAAATGAATCCCTCCACATTTATTGACAATACAAATACCGGGTTGGTTCCACTAAAACGTCTTTAGAGCACTCGCTATGAATCTACATGATATCCTTCAACTTTTTTTAATGGTAAATCTGGGATGGAAACCACACACAAACTAATAAAGTGATTTACTATACTTTTTAATGCACCCTTGAAGACAATTTAAAGAAATATTTGAAAGGAGAATTTTGGTGTCTTTTCTTTTGTGGAAATATTATATATTAATTTAAACCTCTTAGATTTTATATTAATATTTTTTGTTCTTCTTCTTTTATTTTTTTGAGTTTTTATAGTCGAAAAATGTTTCTGAGAATAAGGTAAATGCACTAGTAATCGTCACCTTAAGCCAAATTGGAAATTAAAAATGATTATAATTGTATTTAAAACACAATTCTTATTTTCACAAAGGACTTAACCGATTAAAGTAGATTTAGAAAAACTCAATTTTGATCACTTCTCATGATATTTGATTGGAGTCAATTTTTATTCACGATAAAAATTCAAATTATGCAAATGCGTTAGTTATCGTCAGGTACGTAACCAAGTATTAAAACGAGAAAAGTATACTAATTTGATAAAAGGATATTTAAACTGACCTAAAGTCACATTTTTTATCATACGCGGCAAGAGCGCGTCTTGTTATACGAAAAATACTCGGCCATCTAACGATAACTAATGCAGTGACGATTACCAGTGCATTTACCTTACTAAAAATGTTGTAAAATCACAAGAAAATCAACTTTCTCAAAACACTCAACTCGAATTATGCTGTTGATTTTTTTTTAATTCTCAGATAAAATTAACATTCAAAACGAAAAAAATGCAATAAAAAAATTCACCTTTTTTACATTTGTTTTTTTTCTACCTAATGTTACATTTGTGCAATTTTTAGTGATGCGAAAATGATTACGTGTCGGGACCCCGGCTTGAAATCCAAAACTGGTCCGGAAAAAATGACATTTAAAAATTTGAATATTTTCATTAAGAGAGTTACAAAAAAAATGACAAGAGAAACAACTTTAGATAGCAGAATAATATTCTGTCCCAATAAACACGAAGTTTGAGAAAAAATAAATTTGAAATTAGGATTCAAAAAGAATGATTCTTTATATTACACATTTTAATTATGCAGAGTTCATTAGGAGTCAAAGGTGGAGCAAAGCAATTTTTGTATGGGATTGATCTAGGAAAACAACTCGGAAATCCTATGGGAGTGAGCTCTCAGATAATATAGCAAAAGTATGGTAAGGGAGAGACTATCCCACACTTCATGATGTATATTTGAATAAAGTATATTGAATGTACAGCTCAAATATAGGCAAAGTATAATAATGTATATTTGAAGTATAGGGAAAGTATTGCTAAAGTATATCTGAGAAGTATAGCTCCAGTATAACTAAAGTATAGCAAAAGTATAGCTGAAGTAATGCAAAGTATGGCTAAAATACAGCTCAAGTATGTACAGTATGTTTAAAACTATTGTTAGCAGCTTCTGAGATAAATTAAATGCAAATGAGTAAAATGTCAATTGTAAGATCAATTATTTGCCTTTATATTATAAATAATTAAAGATTAAATATTTCATCCAAATAATAATTTGACAAAAAGTTTTAAAGTTTTTATGATAATAACATAATAATATGGTTAGGAATCTAGGATTCTGGATTTCTCGCCCATATATAATATAAGATGAAAATAAATTTTCCATGATAGACCTTCGTGTTGTGATGATTTCCCATGACGCTGAAAAAGACAGAAGGTTATTTTCAATTGCGGAGTGTATTTCGTGAGGAAAAAATGGTCGAATTTTTGTGGAACTTCCAAGTTTTGTTAACGAGCTTTTCCGCTGTACTCGCGAACAATCTTCAATACACTTTTTACTCACAAAATCACTAGAATCGCGATCTTTTTATATTATCGGACGAGCTGTCATTATTTTATATTATTTTATATTTTATATGCATTATTTTTATACCGTTGCCAGATATATTCAAAAACAAATTAGTGCCACTCTATGCCCAATAGTTTTACATTACTTAAGTATAGATGAAGTATGGGCTATACTTCATCTATACTTAAGTATAGCTGAATTATATCCCATACTTCATCTGTACTTCATCTATACTCCAGCTATACTTCATCTATACTTCAGCTATACTTCAGCTATACTTCATCTATACTTCAGCTATACTTGAGCTATACTTTGTCTATACTTCTTCAGTATACTTGAAGTATGGGATTGTCTCATATACCATACATTCTTTGTACTTCAGAAAGTCAATAATTAATCACTCCCGTACTTAAGATTTTTACCCGGCGTAAAATAAATATCCTACAACAAATGTCATCTAAGTCAAACGGACTACCATTTTGGAATTTTTTTGCAAGACTAACTCATTTTCCAGCTCGTTCAGGACTAATATTACGGAAAATTCCGTCATGCTGGCCTTAGTGATATACTTGACCGGTTAGTTTTACGGAAGATTCCGTAATACGGGTCAGTCTACAAGACAATAACTGTGAAATCTATAAAGATTCTTGTATTTGTTCAAGGATATCTCTAAGATATTTAAAGGATATATTTGGATATAAATTGGATATTCCCCAGTATCCCGATGTCGTGCGGGTGTGAACAAACTAACATATTAGAAAAATTCAAAAGGGTCGCTATTCAAATACAAAAAAAGAGCTCATTTCTACAGTTATTGAGGAAATTGTTTGAAACTTTGTAAGAAAAAAAATCTACTGAAATATTTTGAAATATTTTTAATTTATGTGAAATCTTTTGAAAGCTTTTGAAAATTTGAAACCTGGTTTCAAACCTGCATTTTTTCAAAAGTTTATATTGTTCGAATTATCATGTTCCAGAAGCAAATTTTGTTGATCTGACAAAATTTAAAACCATTTAATTGAAAACTTTAGAAAAGAGATATATTTCTACATTCTCATCATTTAGGGTGGAAGGTATCATTTTTGGTTTTTAATTGGCCGCCATTCTTTATTTTTTCAACATTTTGTATATTAGGATCTAGTACTTGATTTAGAATTATTTATTAATTTTTTTTAGCATTTTTGGTCACCAACGAAATAGTAGTATTTTAGCATTTCAATTAAGGAATAGTGAGAAAATCACATAAATATAAAGTATGGTCAAATAAATCATTTATAAGTGCGCAATTAATTCTTGTTATTTCCATTATGAAGCAACAGCTTGTAAATACGCTATGTTGACGGAGATGACATATTATTTGAAAAAATAAGTTAAAAATGGTACGCAATCGTGTTCTTTCATTAAACTTTTGTACTTCTCAGGTTTTCCACTTCTATAACCTTTTTTTAATTAAGGCAGTGTCTAGGCTCACCGAAAATGTTTGCTGTACGCTCACCGAATTTCGGTGAACCTAGAAACCGCCTTTAATTAATATACCTATCTGCAAACTTTACTTCATTAAATAATTAATACTGAATCTTGGAATTTAAAAATGCTATCCTCGAAGTCAAAATCCTGTTGATATAAACATTTTCGAAGCATAACAGTTATTTTCTGATTTCTTTTTCTTCTGTGAAATGAGACTTCAAATTTAGTTTAAATTTATTATTGCCAGACAAACTTCAATTTTTAATAAATATTCTTTTTTTTCTGGAATTTTCTGCATTTTGTTGTCAATGTATCTTTAGAGTTATGTGACATTTTAAAAATCTTTTAATTTCGGATTATTATACCTTATCATTAACAATCTTACAATATTAATTCAAAGTATAAATTCATGTATGGCTCGATATATTAATTCAAAGAATATTATAGATATGGGTAACGTGGCAAATATAGCAACGTTTGATAAAAATACGAGATTGCGTGTAAATATATTGAAATAATATAAGAAGGTAGTATTATAAAAAATGTAAATAGACTAACTTCACATCCATCAGCGTAACGTATTTACAAGTTATTCCTTCATAATTATTAAAAAGAAGAATTATTTACATACTTAATGTTAGGTATAGGCTTACCAATCGTCAAGAAATTAAGCCAACCTCACGCTTACAAGAAAATGTTCATCAACCGAAATATCTGTTTCCTTGGATACAAATGAAAATTTCGGCGAATCAAACAAATTTTGGTTGATTCAACAAAGTATTTGGTTGACCCAAGACATTTGTTTTTAATCAACCTAGTACTCCATCTACCAAAATGTTTGGTTAAATCAGCCAAAAAATTTAGTTTAGTCAAGATCGTTTTCTGAGTGCACGCGACGCGGCTTGGCAATAACTTAACCTACAGACTCAAATAAAAGAGAAATTGACTTAATTATTCGATAACATAATAAGGGGGCGTCCATTAATTACGTGAAGGTAATTTTTTAAATCTTAGACCCCCCTCCCACCCGCTTCATAAGGCTTGTTTTATAGTAAGTGCATGTCACATTAACGTGGGCGTAAACTTTAGCCGACCCCCCCCCCCCCTAAAACCCTTACGTAATTAACAAATGCTTCCTAATACACAGAGAAAAAAATATGCCTATAATAGTAAGAGCACTAGTCATGCTTTTTTCGTAGGTTTCATTCTTGCTATCTTGGTACAAAATTCATTCATTTTAAGCAGGAATCCCTTTATCCTAAAAAAGTACAA
>CAKNYM010050164.1:70880-97779 GCA_932195095.1 Andricus curvator | reverse complement strand
TTCCTCTACTTCTTCCTTATCTACTTCCCCCTCTTCTAACCTCTCCCATCCTTCATCCTTCTCATTTTCCCTCACGTCGCCTAATTCCACTCCTCTCACTTCCCATATTTATCCTCTTTACACTTTCCACTACTTCTCCTACTTTCCTTACCCTGATTTTCCCTCACGTCCTCTACCTTCTCTCCCTTCATTTTTCCTTACTTCTCCTACTTCCCGTCATTCTCCCTCATTCTGCCTACTTCTTATCCCCTTGTGAGTTGTGAATTATGAGTTGTGATTCGTGAAGTGTGACGTGTGAGTTGCGAGCTGTGAGTTGTGGTTCGTGATGTGTGAGTTGTGAACCGTGAGTTGCGAATTGTGAATTATGAGTTGTGAGTTGTGAGTTGTGAGTTGTGAGTTGTGAGTTGTGATTCGTGAGGTGTGAGTTGCGAGCTGTGAGTTGTGATGCGCGAGGTGCGAGTTGTGAGTTGTGAGTTCCAAGTTCCAAGTTGAAAGTTGTGATTTGTAAGTTGTAAGTTGTAAGTTATGAGTTCTGAGTTGTGAGCTGTTAGTTGTGAGTTGTGAGTTGAATGATCTTTCCTACAGGTTAAATATGAAAACGGCTAAACTGAAAAATTATTCGAATTATTTAAATGTTTAACCGGTCAAGCACGGACTACTAGTAACTTTTTTTCTCAGTGATACAGAAAATGTTTTGCAACAACCATTTAACTGTGTAAACCTGATTACCTTTTCCAGAGACTTATTAACCCTTCCCCCAAACAATTTTTTTCATGTGGATTTTATCACGACAAAATAACACACTCTTCGATTCCTGATCGACGTGGATATTAATTTACCTCGCAACCTTTTTCTCAGCCAGGCTAAGTGGTAGTCTTAGACAAGATTACACAAGATTGAATCGATTACAGGAAGAATTTAGTGCAAGTTGGAGGAACTCGTTTTCCCCTCGTTTCGGGCTCATTCGTCATTATCCTTGCCTCATCAGGCGATTATAAATCAAAAGAATGGTCAGTAAATACGGAGAGGGAGTCAGAATTTAACCCTGGAAACAGTAAAGATCGTAGGGGCCGTCCATAAACTACGTTAACCATTTTGGGCTATTTGTACCCCCCCCCCCCCAACCCAGTGCCCCCTTTTTGACGTCTGTAGTTTATCTTACCCACTTTAGATAGCTCTCAAAATAGGGGAAATAGGGTGATTTTTCTTGACAATAGAGGAATAATAGGGAAATAAGAACACTTAAATAAAATTAATGTAGATAATTTTAAGACAAAATATATAGTATTTCTAAAAATAATAGTTGAATTTTCAACCAAAAAACATTTTCTGCCAAAATATATGAATTTTTTAAAAAATGTTCATTTTCAAACAAGAGAAATGACTTTTCTATCATTAAAGATGAATTTTCTACCCAAAGACGAATTTTCAACAAAATACGTGAATTTTCAACCAAATATTTGAATTTTTAACCTAAAAGATTAATTTTTTACCCAGAAGATTAATGTCTTACTAAACCGATGAATTTTTCATCAATTACATACATTTTTAACAAAATTGTTGAATTTTGAAACCAAAAAGATTTGAAAGATTGAAAAGATCAATTTTCAATTAGAAATATCAAGTTTCTAACAAAAATGGAATATTTACATTTTTCGTTCAAAAATTCATTTTCAACAAAAAAAAAAATTTCATGACTTTTCTATTATTAAAGATGAATTTTCTACCCAAAGGAAAATTTTCAACAAAATACATGAATTTTCACCCAAATATTTAAATTTTCAACCTGAAAATATTATTCATTAATTCAAAAGTTAAATTTCTAAAAAATAGTTAATTTTTCAAATTAATATTTTAGTTTTTAACCAAATAGTTGATTTTTTTTTTTTTTTTTTTTTTATACCATTAAACCATTTCCCTTTCAGGGTAGGCGTGACACTACCCGATTCGGGTAGTGTTTCTAGGGTTTTCTTGTAGTTATAAATAACTACAAGTGTGGGCTCACCACACCCACGATGTGCCAACAGCACTCATGTCAGTATTCTTGAATGGTCACCCATCCAAGTACTAACCGCGTCCAAGGCTGCTTAACTTCAGTGATCTGACGAGAACTGGGTTTTTCAGCGTGGTATGGCCGTTGGCCATATAATTTATAATATATGATAATAAAAAGTTGTGAGTTGTTAATTTGTTGTTAACCATATGATAATTCTACTAAAATAGTTGAATTTTCCACCAAATACGAATTTTCAACAAAAAATATGAATTTTTAAATGAATAGTTGAATTTTCAACTGGAAAATATCAATTTTCAATTAGAAATATCAAGTTTAAAACAAAAATGGAATTACATTTTTAGTTAAAAAATTCCTTTTCAACAAAATAACAAACAAATTTTCATATCGTTTCTATCATTAAAGATGACTTTTCTACCCACAGACGAATTTTCAACAAAATACATGAATTTCCAACCAAATATTTAAATCGTTAACCTGAAAATATGATTCTTTAATTCAAAAGTTGAATTTCTAACAAATAGTTAATTTTTCTAATAAATATTTTAGTTTTTAATAAAAAATTTAAAATTTCAACAAAAGCGTTAATTCTTCAACCAAAAAGTTTAATTTTATATTAAATTTTGAATTTTCCAAACCAATTAGAAGTATTCGCTACAAAGATATTTTGACCAAAAAATACGAATTTTCAACAATAAATATGAATTTCTCTATGAATAGTTGAATTTTCCACTTCAAAAGATCAATTTTCAATTAGAAATATAAAGTTTCAAACAAAAATGGAAATGTTACATTTTTAGTTTATAAATTCATTTGAAAAAAAAAATCATAACTTTTCTATCATTAAAGATGAATTTTCGACCCAAAGGCGAACTTTCAACAAAATACATGAATTTCCAATCAAATATTTAAATTTTTAACCTGCAAATAGGATTTTTTAATTCAAAAGTTAAATTTCTAACAAACAGTTAATTTTTCAAATAAATATTTTAGTTTTCAACCAAATAGTTGATAATTTAACTAAAATAGTTGAATTTTCAACCAAAAATTTTTTATTTCAACAAGAACGTTAGTTTTTTTACCAAAAGGTTTAATTTTCTACTAAATTGTTGATTTTCGAAGCCAATGAGACGTATTCGCTACAAAGATATTTTTACCAAAAAATACGAATTTTCAACAAAAAGGATGATATTTTTGATGATTAGTTGAATTTTCAACTTGAAAAGATCAATTTTCAATTAGAAATATTAAGTTTCAAACAAAAATGGAATAGTTACATTTTTAGTTAAAAAATTCATTCTCAACAAAAAAGACAAATGATCTATAAATTGGTTGAATTTTCAGCTCGAAAATATGATTCTTTAACAAAAAAGTTACATTTTTACCAAATAGTTTTATTTTCAAAAAAATACTTAAATTTTTAACCAAAAAGTTGATTTTTCTGCAAGAAATTTTTTATTTTAACGAAAACATTAATTTTCAATTAAATAATTTAAGTTTCTACCAAATTGTTGAATTTTCAAACCAAAGAGATTAATTAAAAATTACATTAAATTAAAAATAAAACATTTTCAACCAAAAATGGAATAGTTAAACTTTTAGTTAAACAAATTAATTCGCAACCAAGCAAAAACAAATTTTTAACGCAATAGTTAAATTTTTAATCAACACGATTTTTCAACTAAAATTATGAGTCTTCGAACAATAAAAAAATTGATTTTTTACAAAATAATTCAACATTCTACCAAAAGGACTATTTTTTAATCAAGAAGATCAATTTTTTACCCAAAAAGACTAATTTTCAACAAAATACAATATTTTTCAAGCAAATCGTTGAACTTTCAAAAAAAAAAAAAAACTTAAACTTAGTTGATTTCTCAACAAAAAAAAAAGATGAATTATCAACAAACCATGCAATAGTTATTATAAAAATTAATTCGCAACCAAGAAAAAATGAATTTTCAATACAATATTTAAATTTTGAACCTAATAGTGGAACGTTTAACTGAAAAACACACATTTTTAATTAGAAACAAAATTTTTTAACAAAATAGTTCAATATTCAATTAAAAAAAATTATTTTTCAATCAGGAAGATTATTTGTTGAAAAAAAGGACGAATTTTCAACAATGTACATGAATTTTTCTACCTACTTCTTGAATTTTTGAGCCAAAGAGACGAATTTGCTACAACCCAATTGAATTTTCAATTCGAAAATATCAACTTTCAAGAAAAAAAGGTTTTTTGTATTTTTTTGCATTTTTAATCAAGAAAATTAATTTTCTACAAAAAAAAAGAATTTTCAACAAAATACATGACATTTTAACCAAATAGTTGAATTTCTAACCAGAAAAGATCAATTAAAAATTAAAAGTTTTAATTTTTTACCAAAAATGGAATCGTTACATTGTAAGTGAAAAAAATTTATTCCTGGCCAAAAAAAAAACAAAAAGAAATTTGCAACACAATAGTTAAATTTCAAACGAAAAAGATGAATTTTCAACAAAAGAATTCAAAATTTAACCAAGAAGATCGAAAGACCAAATAGTTGAACTTTCAATAAAAAACATAAAGTTTCAATTAAAAAAATTAATTTTCAACAAATCATTTCAACTTTCAACCAAAAGATGATTTTTCAACATTGGAAAATTTTTTTGGTTCTAGAATCATTATTTTAGTTGAAAATTGATCTATTTCGTTGAAAATTGAACTATTATTTGGTTAAATATTAACTCTCTTGTTGAAAATTCACACGATTAGATTGAAAATTCAACTTTTTCGTAGAAAATTCGTTTTTTTTTTGGTTAAAAATGCAACAGCTTGGTAAGAAATTAATCTTTTTTAATTGAGGATTCAACGAATTGGTTGAAAATTGGTCTTTTTTGGTTGAAAATTCAACTATTTGGTTAAAAATAGAACTGCTTTGTTAAAAATTAATTTTTTTTGTTCTAGAGTCATTATTTTAGTTAAAGATTTATCTATTTTGTTGAAAATGTAACTACTTTGTTGAAAATTCATACATTCAATTCATCATGGAATCATTATTTTAATCGAGAATTGATCTATTTCTTTAAAAATGTATCTATTTTTATGAAAATTCATGTATTTTGTTACAATTTTTTTGTATAAATTTCATCTTTTTGGTTGAAAATTCAACTGTTTGGTTAAAATTAACTTTTTTTTTTGAAAATTCTTAAATTTCAATTGAAAATTCAACTGTTCTGTAGAAAATTCGTCTTATTTGTTTGAAAATGAAACCGCTTAGTAGAAAATTAATTTGTTTTGGTTGAGGATCTAACTATTTTG
Source organism: Andricus curvator (assembly GCA_932195095.1). NCBI lineage: Eukaryota > Metazoa > Arthropoda > Insecta > Hymenoptera > Cynipidae > Andricus > Andricus curvator. Next base: position 92,459 of record CAKNYM010050164.1, on the reverse strand, counting down.
TTGAAAATTGGTCTTTTTTGGTTGTAATAATAAATATTTTCGAATTAAAATAACATTTTGTTGTTGAAAAATCAACAACTTTATTTTTCAAGGAATCTGTATTATCATTAGAGGATAACAGAAAATATTTAACGTCTTTTCAGACTAGATGGAGCTATGAAAGAAAAATGTTCTTTTTTTCTGAAAAAAAATCTTCTCCTTTCGCTCCGCTGGGAATCGAACCACAGAACTACTGATTTCGGTCAGGTGCTTTTCCATTAAGCTACTAGAGAGATCGAGAAAAGAAACTTTTTACAGAAATACACACATTATTTTGCTAGATGGTGCAAATCAAATTTTGCAAGGAATCTGTATTATCATTAGAGAATAGCTGCAATTTTCAACGTCTTTTCAGACTAGATGGAGCTATAAAAGAAAAATAATTTTAAATAATTTTTTTTCTGAAAAAAGATCTTCTTCCGCTCCGCTGGAAATCGAACCACAGAACTACTGAGAAAAAACTACTTTTCTGAAAAAAGTTTCTTTTCTCGATCTCTCTAGTAGCTTAATGGGAAAGCGCCTGTCCGGCAATCGGTAGTTCTGTGGTTCGATTCCCAGCGGAGAGAAAGGAGATCTTTTTTCAGAAAAAAAAGTTATTTAAAACAATTACATTTTTCGTTGATACTTTATACTTTTTGGTTGAAAAATCAAGCTTTTTGTTGAAAATTAATCTTTTTGATAAAAAATGAATCTTCTTGGTGAAAAATGAACTTTTTTATTAAAAATTTTTATATTTGAATTTAAAATTCAACTGTCTTATAGAAAATGCGCCTTTTTTGGTTAAAAATGCAACTATTTGATAGAAAATTAATATGTTTTAATTGAGGATTCAAACATTTTGTTGTAAACTGTTTTTTTGTTGTTGAAATATTGACAATTTATTATCATATTTAAAATAAAATGTTGTTGCTGAAATATCAACTATTATATTTTTTGATGAAAATTCATATTGTTTGGTTGAAAATTCAACTAGTTGATTAAAAGTTTAACTACTTTCTTTAAAATTCATTTTTTTTTTTTTTTTGGTTCTAGAATTATTATTTCAGTCGAGAATTGATCTATTTCATTAAAAATGTATCTATTTTTATGAAAATTCATGTCTTTTTATGAAAATTCATGTATTTTGTTAGAAAATTATGTTTTTTTTGTTTGTTTTTTTTTTTGTATAAATTTCATCTTCTTGGTTGAAAATTCAACTGTTTGGTTAAAATTAACATTTCGTTGAAAATTCTAAAATTTGAATTGAAAATTCAACTGTTTTGTGGAAAATTCGTATTTTTTGGTTGAAAATGGAACCGTTTAGCAGAAAATTAATTTGTTTTGGTTGAGGATCTAACTATTTTGTTGAAAATTGGTATTCTTTGGTTGCAATATTAAATATTTTCTAATTAAAATAAAATTTTGGTGTTGAAATATCAACAATTACATTTTTCAAGGAATCTGTATTATCATTAGAGAATAACAGAACATATTATGAAAGAAAAATTATTTTAAATAATTTTTTTTTTTTAAATCCTCTCCTTTTGCTCCGCTGGGAATCGAACCACAGAACTACTGATTTCTGGTCAGGTGCTTTCCCATTAAGCTACTAGAGAGATCGAGAAAAGAAACTTTTTTCAGAAATACACGCATTATTTTGCTAGATGGTACAAATCAAATTTCTCAAGGAATCTGTATTATCATTAGAGAATAACAGAAAATATTTAACGTCTTTTCAGACTAGATTATTATTATTATTATTCAGCTATGGAAGAAAAATAATTTTAAATAATTTTTTTTCTGAAAAAAGATCTTCTTCCGCTCCGCTGGAAATCGAACCACAGAACTACTGAAAAAAAATACTTTTCTGAAAAAAGTTTCTTTTCTCGATCTCTCTAGTAGCTTAATAGGAAAGCGCCTGACCGGAAATCAGTAGTTCTGTGGTTCGATTCCCAGCGGAGCGAAAGGAGAAGATCTTTTTTCAGAAAAAAAAATTATTGATAACAATTACATTTTTCGTTGATACTTTATACTTTTTAGTTATAAAATCAAGTTTTTTGTTGAAAATTCATCTTTTTGGTAAAAAATTAATCTTCTTGGTGAAAAATGAATTTTTTTGTTAAAAATTCAACTGTTTTGTGGAAAACTTTTTTTTGTTAAAAATGCAACTTTTCAATTGGTAACGTAGTTTATGGACGGACCCTCACGCAAGGAAATAAATCCTCGCACAATGGGTTACTGAAGACCTTAACTGCATATCGCTAAAAGGTCTCGAGGAATAAAATAAAATAAATTTAAAAAATAAAAAATAAAATCTTGTCCTGAAACAGTTTCGGCCGAATTTTGCACTTTTAAGATATCTCTCCAAAAATAACATCATTAACATTGTAAAAAGTGTTGATTGCCTGAACCCTTGATTATGTCTCTTTTATAAACACATGTTTCTTGCACTTTTTACTTTTTTTTAAATTATATTTACTCTCTTCTTCATTCGTGTTCTACATATGTTTTTTACCTGCTTTCGACGAGAACCGCAGATATCTTAATTTGCCGTTTATATGCGGAATCACATTTTCAGGAGAATTTATTTAACCCGTTGTGAAATTAATTATTGGTTTATTAAATCCTCAAATAATTACTCCGTTCGGGTTCCAATGGAAAGTAATTAATTATTTGTATTCCATTTTTTTTTTTTATAATTATTATTTTTATTATTAAGGACCGTATTTAAATTACGTAATAGCTCAAAGGGAGGGGGGGTCGAGAAATATTGTTACGATTTGTTACGGAAGGGGGGGGTCGCTTGTTCAGGGATTGAGAAAAAAAATCTTGCAAAAGTCAGAGAATGACCGGGAATTTTATGAGACCGGGAAAAACCGGGAAATGACAGTGAATTTATTTTTTGACCGGGAATTTTACAACTATTTAGAAAAAAAAATCGGTCCAAGTTTGATTTCAACAGTTTTTTAAATAATTAGTTGAATTTTTATCTGTTTCAATTATGATATTAAGTTTACAATGCGTAATTCAAAAATCTTTCACTTGAAAATTTTCTATTTTAGATTTTAATTTTTAAGAGTACATTTTTCATTGAAAAAATTTAAAAATGCAGTTTTAAAGACCTAAAAATTTTAAAATTAGAAGCATTTGAAATCGAAATTTTGGATAAAAAATATTTTTAGTTGATCAACTGTGAATATAAATTATAATGATTTTTGAATGATTTTGGATGAACAGGTGAATAATAATTAATTTTACAAGACGATTCGAAATCAGTTCAAAATTTAAGATTTTCCAGAAGATTTTAACGTTAAAGATTAAACTGTTTAAATTGGAAAGTCTTAGTAGTTAAACAAATGTAAACATATGATTGAAACTTTATGAACTTTTTGAAATAGTAAAATAATTTCAAAACAATATATTCATACTTAAAGACTTTTATTAAATTTAAAAATATTGTTTTAGTCTAAAATTTGAAACTTTAAAATTTGAAATTTTTTAATTATGAAAAATAACAATTGCTGAATATTCAGAAATTTTGACTGTTCATTTAAAATCAGTAATTTTTAATCCAATATTCAAAATTAAAAAAAAAAACTTTGAACGTTACAATTTTAATTGTTCTATTTCAAAAAATTTAATTTGCAAGTAAAATTGCTGAATTTTGATGTATAATAAATATTAAACACCTATTATTATTCCTAGAAAAAATTCAATTTGAAATTTAAAATGATTTCAAATAATTTAAACAAAAGTGTTTGCGTACACCGAAAAATTTTGGCTATTCGTACCGAAATTCCGGTATCAATAGCCCACGGCCTAATTTAAAACAAAATATAGATTTGTGCAGGTTTCGAACAAAAATTTACAAGAATTGTAAAAGGCTTCAAAGGAATAAAAAACATTTTCTTAAGATTCCTAGGAAAATTGAAAATGACTTTTTATTTTGAAAAATTAATTTTAAGAGAATATTTAAAAAGGTTGAAAAAGATTTATGAAATTTTCAACAATGAATCTGGAAGATTTTAAGGAAATATTTTCGATTTTTTCGGATTTAAACGAAATTTTAGGAAGAATTCGAATCATTTTGAAAGATGTTTAGAAGGTCTGAAAAAAATTGAAAATTAATTCATAATTTGAAAAAATGTAAAACAACGTGTAGATGTTTCAAGATTTTGAAATAAAATTTTGACCCTTATTTAGCTTTAGAGTTAGAATTTTTTACTTTCATTGACCCTGAAAAATGTTAGTGAACCGGAAAAAAACCGGGAAATGACCGGGAATTTTTTTCTGTGATTAAAACGGACACCGTGATTTTCAAATTTTCAAGTTTAAAAAAAATGAATCAAACATATACATTGTAAACAAATTTAATTAATTTTAATGAATTCATTTAAAAATTTGCTTTTCGGCATAACTATTTTCATGAAATTTAGCTTAACATTTAAGACGACCCGTGGAGAAATTGCCCAATTCATACCCTGATCGTGGCTACTGTTGTGCTCCTGGTCGGGGCCACATCGGGCTACCCTCTATAAGTCAGAGTTAGTTTAAAAATTAGAATTAATCAAATCCAAAATTACTCCCTGTCTTAATTAGTGAATATTCAACTAATTTTCAGTTCAGTGACTAATCTAAAGTTAATTAGTTAAATTTAACTTTTCATATGCAAAGAATATAAGAAACAAGAAAAAACTAAAAAAAGCTTAAATTCATTTGAACAAAATTTCTAAAAATTTATGTTCACGGATGCATTAAATTAGTTAATAAATATACAATTATCAAGATAGTAATAATTATTGTAGCTAATTTTTTAATCTGTTTAGAGTATATACTTACTTAGATTTGAATTTGCCGCGCTAATCTCGAATGTATTCGATTAGTCTTCCGTTCGATTATTTGGCAGCGAACGGACGGAAGGAAGACAACTTTGTAAAAGTGACGAACAGTAAACAGATAAACCGGTAAAGTCATGTGGATGAATCGCTTTAAATAATTCTCAATTCACCTCGATGATCTTTTACGCAAAGTTTTTAGACCGGGTGAGGTGTTCATATCAAACTAGAATTATCCACTAGAATTATCCAGCTCTCTAAGATTTCCAAAAGTGAACTTCGAGAAAGCGTCGACATTTTGAACATCATTTATTGTTCTTCTTTGCGTGAAAATGCTAAATAGATTGAGAATTGGGATCCAGAATTGGGACCAATTGTACAAAAAGATCCCACTCTTCTTTTGAGTATGCTATAGCCAGCCCCCTGCAACGACTGTATGTTAGCGTTAGTTCACTAGTACGGTCAAGTGAAGCGCGGAGCGCAGATGGCGCTGGGAGTCTTTCCAGCCTGTTTTTACATGGCAAGCATAGGCAAAATTAGTTAGAAATTAATTTAATTGATATTATTCGTAATGACAATCGGTTTTATACATCACATTATTGAAGTTTCATATATTTTTAAATATTAGAATAACTGTAAGTAAAAAAAAATCATCAAAATCTTTTTTTTAGCTGCGGGAAATATGAAAGGTTTCAACCGTAATATGGAGGGAATGATTTTAAATTTTTTTCAACTCAAGAAATAAAGTTAAACTTATAATTATATTAATTTTTATTATTGCATTCCAAATTAGTCTATAAAAATAAAATAAAATATTTTTGCGAAAAATAAGTTTGAGAAAAAGCATGGAGAGACAAATAATTTTTTTTTATTACATATAGTTACAAAAAAATAGTGCAAAACCGATACAATATTTTTATAATATAATATATAATATAATATTGTGAAATTATATTTCATAAACAAAATTACTGTTATGAAATATAAAATTCCACTAAAAATTGAAATTAAATAACAGATATTCTAATTTTATATTGGGGTAAGGATTTGATTTATTGAGAAAGAAAATTAAAATAAGAACAACGTCATATGCTGGTATAAATAAGCAATTTATTAATGACAGTAACCCTAAAACAATAAGAAATGATTAATTTGAATAAACTTCGTAAACTAAAATAAAAGTATTTACACTGTTTAAAACTTTAAGCCGTTTAAACCTCAGCAACTCGGCTAAGTTTAAAAAAAATAAAATTTCGATTAATTAATTCAAATACTGGTTAAATTAAAAATAGAGATATCGTTTCAGTTTATGATAAGATGTTTGATAATTTGTATTAAAATATATAGTTTTTATTAAAATACATCGTTCTTATTTAATTTTTTATATTTCTACTAACAGGTTTTTTTCAGATAAAGATATTGTTCCAGTTTGAGATAAAATGTTCGATATTTTTTATTTAAATACATATAGTTCTTTGTTAATTTTTCATATATCTACGAAAGAATTTTCTAAAGTGAAGATATATTTTTATTTTAAGATAAAATTGTCTATATTTTTCATTGCTATACATAGTTCTTGTTCAATTTTTTATATTTCTACGAAAGAATTTTTTTAAATGAAAATATCTTAAAATTTTGTATTTCCTTTTTCAAAATGTTAAAAAATCTACACATTGTTTAAAATTTGTTAAAATCTTCTCAAGGTTTAAATTACTTTTTAATCATTTCAAATATTTTAAATATCCCTCAAACTTACTTACATTTTTTCTGAATTAATAATTGTTCAATTGTTATTTATTCATTAAAATTGGTTTATAAATATTCTCTTAAAAATCATTTTTTTAAATAAAAAATCACTTCAAATTTTCTCAGGAATCTCAATAAATTTTTTTATTATCTTGAAACCTTTCAAAATCCTTAAAAAGCTTTAAAATTTTATTTCAAAAACTTCAAAAATCTACATTTTGTTAAATTTTTTTTCAAATATTCTCAAGTTTAAAAATGAGTTTGAATCTTTTTAAAACTTCTAAATATCTCTGATCTTACTCGAATTTAAAAAAATTATTCGTTCAACTTTTATTTAAATAAAAATTTAACAGTTTCACTCACAAACTGAAGATTTTTCAAATAGAGTAATAAAATAAGTAAAATTGTAAAGTTCAAAGTTTAAATGTTGCTTTCTGACATTTTAACGATTCAAGGCTTCCTTTTGCCATGAATTCAGATTAAAATTATTTAGTTTTAAATATTTGATTTATAATTGTGGATTTTAAATAGAAACTAAAATATTGCTAAATATTCCAAAATTATATATTTTTAATTGTGTCAGTTAAAAATTGTATATTTTAGACGTTTCAGACTGAAATTATGAATCTATTAATTTAAAATTAATTTAATGTTCAAAATAGTTTATAAAGTTTTAAGTGGACGTTTACATTTGTTTAACTACTACAGTAACTTAGGCTTTTGAATCTAAACAGATATAGTTTCATTTTAAGATAAAATGTTCTATATTTTTTATTACAAAACATATAGTTCTTATTTAATTCTTTATATTTCTACAAAAGAATTAAAAAAAAAAGATATCGTTTCAGTTTACGATAAAATGCATAAATGATACCTTCTTCATTTATTTGTTTGAAGAAAACTATTATTTTAATTATTCAATCCTTTGGTAATTTGATTCTGTACTTTACTTTTACACTTTATGAAGAAAAAAAATGTATATAATAAACCGGTGTACCGGCACTGTCGTGTGGTACCACTTATATTTTATATCACACAAACAGTTCAATCAAAAATAAGGAAATATTAATTGCCTATTATTACATAAACAACAATAATATTATTACCTTGGAATTAAACAACAATCATTCATTGTAAATATAAATATTTTATATTTATACTTGCCACTCCCAGAACAGTGACTCCATCCGCTGCAAAAGTTTTTCGCTCTCACAAAATACCTTCTTAAAAAAAAATTCTCTCGCATACGCCGTGTCCGGTTTATACCACAAAATTTCCCCTTGGGATGACTTTTTGCCAGGCTTTTAGATTCTCTTTACCTTTTGGCACGTAAAAGAAATGGAATTTTTCGGAGTAGCTGTCATAACCTGACTTACATCCAGGGGTAATACACCGCGTTCCACCCATTTTAGTTATTTTAGTGCCAACTTTTGTATTAATAATATTTTTAAATTTTTACACTTAGATTTGTAACACACAAAACCGATTATCATTACGAAAAATTAGATAAAATTGATTTTTCAATAGTCTTTCCTATTCTTGCCATGTAAACATAGGCTGGAAAGACTCCCAGCGCCATCTGCGCTCGGCGCTTCACTTAACCGTACTAGTGAACTAACGTCGTTGCAGGGGGCTGGCTATAGCAGCCCTATCCTACTCCCCGTGTCTGCAACGGCGTAACGTGCTTCCCTTAGTGATTATAGTTTCTATGTGCAAAATTTTCTCACCAGAGCGCGCTGCACGCTCCATGCTCTACAAAAGCATTGTGCTGAACGGTGATTTTCTAAAAAGATGCAATGAATAATTTATTATAATGAGTAAATATGGTGCGTGTAAGTGATTTGGTGAGATTCCTATATTTGATATTGACCATAATGTCAATGTCAAAGTGCAAATTCAATGGACACTCGTGTATTCTGCCGAACTGTACGTCAGGTTATAGTTCACAACCTGTACACGAAAATGAAAAAATTCACTTTTTTTCGGTTCCTTCGGGAAAAGAAAACGTCGAAAAATGGCAAAAAGCGATATTGAAAAAAGATTTTATTTTCAAAAACGACGTACGAAATAAAGACGAAGCGTGTGTTTTTTTAAATTTATATATTCGGTAGCTTTTTTTTCCTTAAAAAACTCCCTAAAATCCGACACGTTGGTTTTAGTTAGAAAGAAACAGTTAAAAAAATATGTAGTATGTAATGAACACTTGTGTTATTTATAATTCATAAAATATTTAATTTTAACAAAAATAAAGGAGAAGTATTATATGGAATCCTTCAAATTCTTTATCAAAATTAAAATTCTGCATTATGAAACAAAGTTAATCAATTTCATTCACAGTTAAAGCTTAATTCATAAAATTCTGTTTGTTTTGAAGTATCTTTCATCTTTTGAACTGTAGGATTTTGTCGTACAAAGCCTTGTTAAATTTGAGAGCTTCATTTTTACTGTTTAATGACAGGTTGCTCCATCTTTTGATAAACTTCAGTTAAATTTATACCATAAGATTTAACATGCGCTAAATTTATCTGGAATCTATCAGGAGTTGGGTCAATCAAACCTAAATTAAAAAAAGAATTATGTTTTTAATAGAGCAGTTTCGTTACCTAAAGTTTTTACTTCATCTTTTCCGAACCTTAATATTTAAAATATATGAACATTATGTATAGAAAAATCAGCTGAGCGATTCCATGTCAAATCATCTGAAGAATTTCAGCTATCGTAGAAGATATTCAAAATTGAAAATTTTGGTCCTGTTTTTCTTAAATTTTCATAGCATTGTTGATTTTAGCGATATTAAGGTCTACTTTTTGTAAATTATTCGTGATAGGACGCAGCTTTGAAAATATATTTTGGAAAAAAAAATTTCAAAAACTTCTTTGATTCTTCAAAAACTAATTTTGAATCTGAATTTCTGAAGAAAAAAACGTTATTTTCTTCATTTTGTTATGTAGATGGATTCCAATGTCCTCTACAAGTCCTGCAAATATCAAGATGGGATCTCCCTTAGTTTTCGAGAAATATTTAAAAACGTACGCCAAAACCACGAAGGAATAGTGAATAGACTATTCCTTCGTGGCCAAAAGAACATTATAAGCTAATATAATAATATATATATATACGATGAATATAATGTGAGTAATATATAAAAAATGAAGAAAATGAAAATTGTTTTTTTTTTCAGAAATTCAGTTTCAAAATTAGTTTTTGAAAAATCCTAAAAGTTTTTGAAATTTTTCTCTTCAGAAAATATCTTTCCAAAACTGCATCCTATTACGAATAATTTATAAAAAAATAGATCTTAATATCACTAAAATCACCAAAGTTATGAAAGTTTAAGAAAAAAAGGACCAAAATTTTCAATTCTGAATATCTCCTAAGCATTTTTATTTAAAAAAAAATTATTTTGGGGTTTTCCTTTCAACACCTAAGAGAGCGGATTCTAGAATTTTTATAAAAATGAATAAAAAATAGCTGAAATTCTTCAGATGATTTGACATGGAATTGCTCAGCTTCAAAAAGGTAATGATGAATTGTTGCATAGATGTATTTCGTTTCTTAAATTTTATGTATATCAGAAAATGTATATCATATTTTATTACAATTGGAATGTTTGTTCATTTTTATGTGGTTTTTAAAATTCATATTTAATGAAAAAATTTAATTATAAGATAGAATATTACTGGTTACAATGTGTATTGCCGATCCACAATTCTTTGGACCTAATTCTAAACGATTTAATTTCATCCAAAACAAAATTTAATTTTCAACGCAAAAAACATGCAAATGAAGCTGTGGAGGTATTATTATATATACTTCAATTTTATTTACAAATAAGGATGAGACAATTTTTAAGACAGACTTCAAATTAATACATGGAACTGGAATTCAATTTAATACATGTTAAATTAATAATGAATATGTTTTGTTATATTTTCAAATTTTCAAAAAAGTATATGTATAAATCTCCCTTTATATGCGTTTTTATGGCGAACACAGGGCTTAACAATTTTTTTTTAAATTTCATTCGTATGAAGCTGAAAAAAAATAAAATGGAAAATATTTCTGTTTAGAAGCTTAAGCTTTTTTTTTTTATTTTTATTTTTTTTAGATATTTTTAGTTTTATGGGGATAAGATAAAAAATCTATTTTATATTAATTGATTAATGGAAAAGGTGTATTTTATGTTCTAGAATCACTTTAGAAAATTTGTTTCGCCTCATATTGTTCAAAAACTTAATTATTTGTAATTTTTAAATATTTGTCTATTAGTATAATGCTATTTTAAAGCGTGCAGCGCCGCTCTGGTGAGGAAATCTCGCACATACAAACTATAATCACTGAGGAACCGCCATTTTTTTTAGACGGATAGGGCTTTGCTAGAGACTTATTCCTGTAACTTTTTGGCATTATAACCTCACTTTTTTATTCTTTGCTCCACGTGCCAAAAAACTTTTCAATCAAATGGTCGAATTTTCAAACAAAAAAGATCACAATTCAATCAAATATTAGAACTTTCGAGAAGAAAAACAAATTTTTTAGCAGGCAGTTGATTTTTGATCAAAAAACTTCACTTACAACCAAAAAAACTAACTTTTCTACCATGAAAGCGAAATTTTCTTCAAAAGAGTAAATTTTTTAAGCTAAAAAGTCTAATATTTTAGAGAACAGTGACTTAAAAAAAAATCAATTTTTTCACAAAGAAGATCATTTTCAATAAAAAAGATAAATTTTTAAGAAGCTAGTTGAATTATCAACCAAAAAGTTGAATTTTGAACAAACAAGAAAAATTTTTTACCCAGAAAGGCGACTTTTTAACAAAAAATATGAATTTTCAACCAAATCGTTGAATTTTCAACCAATAAGTTGAATATTTTCAACAAGAAAGATTAATTTTCTACCCAAACAGATGATTTTTCAACAAAATTCTACAATTTTCTACCAAATAGTCGAATTTTTATCTCATAAAATATACATGACCGAATTTCACCTGAAAATGGAATAGTTAAATTTTCAGATAAAAAATGATAAAAAATTAACTTTGAGCAAAATACCAATTTTCAATAAAATTGTTACATTTTTAACCAAAAAGGATAAATTTTGGACCAAGAAGATTAATGTTCTATCAAGAAAGATGAATTTTCAACAAAATACATGAATCTAACGACAAGTTTCAGAATATTTTTCAAAATATTTATATAAAGTTTATTGTTCAATACGTTACAAGCATAGCTGATGCGACAGATTACAAAGACTTTTAAAGTCTCTCTAAAATTAATGATAATTGTTTTCAAATATTTAAATAATATAGTTTAATATTCTTAATTAATTGTTTACTTTTTTATTAAATAAATGATATTTTAATAATATTTTTATGAATAAAAATTAGAAGGGGCTCGATCGGGCCTTCCTTAATGATACCCCAGTCAGGCCCTGATCGGATTAGGCGTTTCATTTCGAGTCTGGCCCTAACTGGGATACCCGATTGGGGCCAGATGTGGCCCCGACCAGGGCCACTCTGAAATCTTTGCACGGGGAAAAGAGAATTTTCATTATCCTTGTTTTTAAATTAAACATGAACTAAAGTTATTTCAAACTAAAAAATAAACGTTGTTAAAAATGAGTTATAAAATCGAGGAATATATTTTATTGTTAATTATAACTAGTTTTTGAAAAGAACTTGAGGTGAACTTTTGAAATAAATTTTCCACAATTTTCATTGTTTATTTAACAATAGTTTTTAGGGTTTAATGTTTTTCTCTCTCACCATAGGTTTTCATAAATAAAAACGTATTGAAAAATTGTTATTAATTTGCTGTTGCGGTGAAAGCATAAAAAAAAAGTTTCATTCCATAACTTAGGCACTATTTTTTTAATTTCACCTACCACTTTTATAAGAAGTTCATTAAAACACATTATTTGATTATTAAAATATTTGAAAATCCGAAATGAATTTAAATTAATAAATAAATAAAGTAAATATTATATTATATGTTATAATAAAAAATATTATAAAGTTTAGACTATTTTCTTTTCGGATATTTAAAAATAAGACCAATAATTACATGTCCGATTTAATTACACATGAATAATAATTTGTTTTAGTTAGTAGGAATGCATTGGGATTTACGTCTAAAAGCAGTGAATTTTACGATTTTCGCAAATTATTTTTAACTCAAAAGATCAAAAAAATCCTAAAGATCATTATCTCTTACCCAGAATTATCAGGAAATTATTTTTATTTGACAAACTTTTTTTTTAACACTTTCGCCTTGCATTATTATTATTATTATTATTAATTTGATTTTTTTATATAAAAATTCATCTGTTTTAGTAAAAATTTCACTCTTCTTGGATCAAAATGCAACTCTTTGATTGAAAATTCAATAATTTTTTTAAAAAGTCATTATTTTTGGTTAAAAATTCAACTGTTTTGTTGAAAATTCAGGTATCTTTGAAGAAAATTTACTTCTTATTTAAAACTCATATTTGAATGTTGAAAAGTCAAATTATAATCTTTTTTTGATAAAAATTCAATCTTTTTCAAATTTTTCTCTTTGATTTGAAAATTAATCTTGTTTGCTTGAGGATTCAACTATTTTATTTTAAAATTTTGGTTCAACGACTTTGTTGAGAAATCACTTTTTCGTTGAAGATTCATTATTTTTCGTTAAAAAATCATCTCTTTGGTTGAAAGTTTAACTATTTTGTTGAAATTTTTTTTTCAAAGAAGTTTGATCTCTTTGGTTAAAAATTGACCTAATTTTATTAAAAATTATTTTTTTTTTTGCTGAAAATTCATATTTTCTGATTGAAAATTCAATTTTTAAATAGAAAACTCGTCTTTTGGCAGGAAGGTTCAACATTTTAGGTAAACATTTTTCTTCATGACTGAAAAATCTTTATTTGTTAAAAATTCGTCTTTGTGGTTTTAAAATTCATTTTTTAAACGAAATTTCATATTTTTTGGTTGTCATATCAACTATTGCACTTTTTTTGTTGAAAATTCATGTTTTTAGGTTGAAAATTCAATGATTTTGTGGATAACTCAATTATTTTATTGAAAATACCAGTATTTTGTTGAAAATTTGATTATTTTGTTGAAAATTTAAATATTTTATTCACAATGAAAGTATTTTGTTAAAAAATCATGTGAAATGGTATAAAATTCATTTTTGTGTTTAAAATAAATAAATCAATTTGAAAATTTTAAATTTTTATATGAAATATTGTTTTATTCCGTTTATAACAGACCTTGTGTTAAAAATATTACTAGATTAAAATGCTGGTATTTGAATGATGTTGATTAGGGAAAATAAAAAATTGGACAAGGAAAAATCAGAGAATTTTGAAAATGAATTTTCACTCTGCACAGCATTATCTTAAATACAAAAATTAATCTTTTCGGTAGAAAATGTATCTTCTGAGTCAAAAAATCATCTTTTTTGTTAAAAATTCAACTGTTTTGTGGAAAACTCCTTTTTTAAAGAATTCTTTCTTTTTCACGTTCTATCGCTCAAATTTGAACTGAATTTTTCATTTTTCGGCGATAATTAATTAATATTTTCAACTCAAATTTAATTATTCTTATTTTGTTTGAAAAATTATATTTGTTCGTTTAAAATTCGTCTATTTTGTTGAAAATTCATGAATTTTGTTGAAAAATCGACTTTGTTATAGAAAATTTGGTGGAGTATTCAACTATTTTCTTTAAAAATCGCCTTTTTTAGCTGAAATAATCTGTTTTTTTATTTTTAATCAAAATCAACTTTTGTTGAAATATTAATTGTTATGTTTCGTTGAAAATTAATTTTTTTTAAATAAACTACTTGGTTAAAAGTTAAACTACTTCGTTAAAAAAAATATATTTTTTTTTTATGGCAGATTCACCATTTTAGCTGAAAATTCAACAATTTAATAGAAAATTAAACGATTTGTTTGGAAATGAACTCTTTTGTTAAAAATTTATATTTGTGATTAAAACTTAAACTACTTTGATAGAAAAATGAACTTTCTGGTCAAAAATTAAACTATTTATATGAAAATTTAACTATTCTATTGGAAATTTTGTTTTCAGTCAAAAATTTATTTTTTCATCTGGAAATTTAGCCATTTTATTTTGGGTTGAAAATGTATATTTTTTAGTTGAAAATTCACCCTTCTTGATTCAAAATTAACTTTCAAATTCTTCTTTTCCGGTTTAAAAGTCGACTTTTCAACAAAATACATAAATTGTCAAGCAAATATTTAAATATTCAACTAAAAAAGGAAATTTCCTAACAAAAATAATTAATTTTTAACAAAAAATGGAAACGAATTTTCAACAAAATAGTTCATTTTTCAATCGGAGAGACAAATTTATAACTAAAATGATAAATCTTCAACGAAAAAAGATTTTAGTTTTAAATAAAAAGAAAAACAGTTTAATTTAACTAAAAAAGACTAAAATGATGAATCTTCAGACAAAAAATAAAATTTTGATAAAAGATTTTTACTCAAAACCAATTAGTTGAATTTTAAACCAAAAAGATGAATTTTAAAGCAAGAAGATTAATTTTTGCCAAAAACGACGAATCTTCAAAAAAATTCATGGATTTTGAAATAAAAGAGATAAATTTGTAATAAAATAGTTTAATCTTTAACTAACAAATGCAAATTTTAATAGGAACATGGAATAGTTCATTATTCGCTTTAAAAATAAATTGTGTACGAAAAAATGAATTTTCAGCTGAAAAGTCGAATTTTCAACTAATAATGATTTTCTAATGAAATTGTTAAATTTTGAACAAAATAATTCAATTTTTAAAAAAAAAATTCAATTTTTAACCCAAAAATTGAATTCTCGACCAAACAACAGTTGGATTTTCAACCTTGGAGATGAATTTTCAACTAAAGTTATGAATCTTCAATTGAAATATTTAAATTATTAGTTCAAAAAATTAATTTTCAACCAATCAAAAGCGAACATCCAGTTCTGTAAATTAATTTTTTTCCTTATTAAAAACTTTTAGAACCCCTTAAATCTTGTAAAAATTCTTTGAAATTCCGTGAAACCTTCGGAAATCCTATAAAATTCTTTGAAATATCTGAACATTTTTTTAATATTTAAAAATTTGTTGGAATCTTTAAAATAACTTGAAATCATTGAAACCCGTAGAAATCTCTTGAAATAAAATTTAATTTATTTCCTAAAGTTCTCCAAAAATTTGATGAAATCCCTTAAAATAATTTGAAATAATTGTAAGTCATACAAACCCATTAAAATAAGTAGAAATAAAAAAAAAATAAGTGAAAAGTCATTTAAAAAACTATTAAAATAAGTAAAAAGCGAAAAAGTGAATAATTTTCCTATCAAAAATACGCGTTTAAAAAAAGCAACATTCAATAAAACGAAATCTGTATTCAAAACAAAATATTTGTAAAGGTTATTTAAAAATAAATTTCTGAATACAAACATTGTTTTAAAAAAGGCAAGAATTCATCAAGTGTAAGCCTGAAAAGGAGCTGGTATTTTTCAAGAGGTCATATTTTACACGAGCTCTCAAGCAAGTCAAGTGCCTGAGTGCCTGAGTGCCATGTATCGTCTCATAACTTCAGCTTAAATTTACCTAATCTTTACTCAATATTTCATCATTTGATTGTAAAAAAATATTCTTCAAGAAAAATTTATTTAGAATCATTTCCTCTTTCCACTATATAGTATAACCCATGCACCCATATGGTATAACCCATGCACCCATATGATATAACCCACGCACCCATATGATATAACCCATGCACCCATGTGATATAACCCATGCAAAGGTATTTGAAATTTGGCTCTAAAGTTGTCCTCCCTTCACTTCCATTTATTTTCCCCACTTTCCCCTCTCCAAATATACTTCGCCTTCCCTCACTCCACCCTTTGTCACCCCAACCTTCCCCAACTTCTTCCTCCACTACGTTTTCCTCTCCTCACTTCCCCATGTAACACTCCCTTTTCCCTACTTCCCTTCCCAAGACATCACTTTCCCTTTCCTACTAACTCGCACTATCCTACTAGTCCTCTCTTCACTACCATTCATTTCCCCCTACTATCCCCACTTCCCATTCCTAATTTACCCTTACTTCCTCTATTCACGTTAATTCTTCTATCTAGATCCTTACGTCTATGTTATATATAGCACAATTTCATTGTCGAAAGAGTTAGCGACTTCCGTTTCCTTTTACTTTCACTTTTCTTTTCTTCCATCTCATTCTCATTTTCCCACATCCATTCTTTCTAATTCGCCCCTCTGGCCCCCTCCAACTCCTTCACCCACTCCTCACCCATTCCATCCTCCCCTAGAATCATTACCACATTCTCTTGTCAGCTTCCTTTATCTTCTTCCATACTCTCCTACATCCTTACCATGCATGCTCCCATGTTTCCTTCTCTCAATCACATATTCTGCACTTTCTGTTCTCTTTCTTTTCTCAATACCAATTTTCCCAGTTCCCTCCCTTACCTCGTTTCCCGATCTAAATTTTGCTATTCTGGTCTATCTTCTCTGCCCCCATCCCTCTTCTAAATACTTTGGTACTCCTTCCTTTTTCATCATCTTATACCATTTATTATATTTTGATTCCTTAATCATTCTCCATCTTTCCACTAATTTTATTTCCCAGTATCTTCTCTCCAATTCTTCATAGCTTTCTCTATTCCCCTCTCATGTATCTCTAGCACTGAAAAACTCCCTCCTTTCTTCTTTTTATCTTGCTAGTTCTATCGCTCTCCCTCTCCTTTCTTCTACCTTTCTCATACACGTTTTCGCTAACTCCCCTCGCTTTCCCTCCCGCTCATTTTCCATCACTACCCCATCCCCTCACCAACTGTACTTCCCACCTTATTTACCCTCACTCCCCTACTACCCCTCCTCGCATTTCCTCACACTTTCGTCACTTAACTACTTCTCCTTCTCTAATTTCCCCTCACAGCTCCTACTTCTCCCTATTTTCCCCTGAATTCCCCCACTTCTCCAGCCCTCACTTTTCGCTACTTTTACTCCCCTTGTTTCTCCTCACTTCTCTTACTTCCCTGACCCTAATTCCCCCTCACTTACCTTACCTCTTTCCCCTTCGCTTCCTTACTTCCCGTGCCCTCATTTCCCCTTACTTTCGCTTTCTTTATTTCTCTTCACTCTCCATACTTCTTCTCTCGGAATTTCCACTCACTTCCCCTACTTTCCCCTCATTTTCCTTTCTAGGCAATTATTATTTCGTAGAGACAAACGATCGAAACTACAGGGGTTTCTACCCAAGGCTACAAAAACCTTGAAAAAGCTGGTGAAAATTTGATTTTAAAATTTTGACAACTTGAAGATATTTTTTCAAAAAAGGTTTGAGTTTTCACTAAGAGATAACCTCCAAAAAATGTTAATCCGTATTTTAGGTCAGAATTTTTTGAAATTTTTTAGTTTTATTAGTTTAGCTTCGACTACTAAAAGAAAATAAAAGCTATGGAAGAAGGATTCTTGAAAAATTCAAAGAAAAGTATTAATTGCCTCTTAGCCAAAAAAAAGTTTCTTTGATTCAGAGAAATTTGTTTTGATTCAAAGAAATGCTTTTTATTCCAATGAAAATTTTTCTTTAATTGAAAATAATTTATCTCATTTTGAAGTTATTTTTAATTAAATGAAAAAACTATGTTGAGAAACGATTTCTTTAATACAAGAAAAATATTTTTCTGAGATCACTTATCATCAAGTGTTAATTCCTCGACAAATAACATTCAGAAAAAAGGTTCTTTGGTTCAAAGAAAATTTTTTTTAATCAAAGAAAAATATTTATTGAGTCTCAAAAATTTTTATTCGACTCAAAGAATATTCTTTGGTTTAAATAAATGGTTTGCTTTCTTCCAATAAAAATTTTTCTTCAATTGAAAATGAGTTTTTTAAATATTTAAGTTATTTTTTATTGAATGAAAAGAAATTATGTTGAAGAAACGGTTTCTTAAATTCAAAAGAAATATTTTTCTGAGTTTACTTATCACCATGTGTTAAGTCCTCGACAAATAACACTCAGAAAAAAGGTTCTTTGGTCCAAAGAACATTTCTTCTCATCAAAAAAATATATTTATTGGGTCTCAATCAAAGAAATTTTATTTCACCTGAAGAATATTCTTTGATCCAAATAAATGGGTTTTTTCTTCCAGTGAAAATTTTTCTTTTAATTAAAAAAGATTTTCTTTATTTTACTCTTATTTTTTATTAAATGAAAAAAATTATGTTGAAGAAGCGGTTTTTTCTTTGATTCAAAGAAATTACTCTGGATTAAAAAAATGCTTTTTGGTCCTAATGAAAATCTTTCATTATTGGAAATTACTTTCAACATTTTAGATTTATTTGTGATTAATTGAAAAAAATGAAAATAAAGAAACGGTTTTTCTAATTCAAGAAAAATATTTTTCTGAGCGTACTAGTCTTCTTGTGTTAATTTCTCGACAAACACTCCGTAAAAAATATTCTTTAGTTCAAAGAAAATCTCTTTGAATCATCGAGAAATATTTATGAGCTGATTCCTCGACAAGTACTCAAAAAAAAAAAGATTTTTTTATTCAAAGAAAATTTCTTTGATTCAAAGTAAAATATTTATCGGGTCTCAGTCAAATGAAATTTTCATTGATTCAAATAAATGGTTTTTTGTTCCAATGAAATTTTTTCATCAATTAAAAATGACTTTCAATATTTTGAAGTTAATTGTGAATAAATGTAAAAAAAGTTAAAGAAACGGTTTCTATAATTCAAGTGAAATATTTTTCTGAGCGTACTAGTCATCTTGTATTGATTTCTCGACAAACACTCAGAAAAAATATTCTTTAGCTTCAAGAAAATCTCTTTAAACCAAAGAGAAATATTTATTAGCTCTCAATCGAAGAAAACTTTCTTTGATTCAAAGAAATTAATTAGTAATGAATTAACATTTTTTTTTTGCTTCCTCATAGAAGAAGATTTGTAATGGTAACATTTTCCAAAATTTTCAAATTAATTTAATTAAACCCTTCCTCAATTTAAAAATGTCTAATACAATCTTCTAAGCAATTATCCGCATGTGTGTGTATGTGTGTGTGTGTTTGTGTGTGTGGATGTCACGCTTTTTTGTGAACACGATAACTTGAAAACGGTTGCAGATTATTATTATTATACCATTAAGCCATTTCCCTTTCGGGGTAGGCGTGACTTGCTCGGTTGGAAAATAGTATTGGGTATATGGGTGCATTGGTATAGAGTATATAGGTATAAGTTAGATAGGTAAATAGGTGTAAAGTAGATAGGTATATAGGTGTTAGGTATATATGGTTTAGATTGATCTGGAATTCTCGTGTCATTTATTCAAATGACACGTTTATTCCGCAACACTGCTCCGACCCAGGTTGCTGATCAATCTCTCTAGCGATCACCCCAAGTGAAGAGCCTCACAAAATTGTTATTTATGGTTCCCCACTTGGGCCCATTAGAATCCAAGGTCTTTGTTTCAGGCTTCATTCATTCTATTGTCACTCTGTTTACAAACTATTTGTCGCCACACTTTTCTGTCCTGGCATACTACTCTAGCTTCCTTCACGTCCATGCATTTTTTCATGCAAGTTCTTGTGTTTCTATGGCTTCTTACGTCTCTTCGGATTAATGTCTCATTTACCGATTCTAACCATTCTTTCGGCGGTCTGAAATTTGAAGAGATTATTTTTACCACTAATATGTTGAAACTGACTATAGGATTTCTAAAAATATTCATTCCATTTTGTTTAGCACTAAATGATATTTTGAAAATTGGTTTTTTTATAGTAAAACTTTTTTCATTAGCATAATTCAAAGTTGATGCAACAATATAAAAGATTCCTTGATTCGAGACGAATCGATTGACCTGCAATATTAATACATTTTATTAAAGAGTAGGGAAGTAATGGTAATTTATATATTTTGAAAATCGGTTTTTCATAGTAAAACTTTTCTCATTAATATAATTCAAAGTTGATGCAAGAACAGAAGAGATATATTGATTCGAGACGAATCGATTGACCTATAATATTAACACATTTTATTAAAGAGTAAGAAAGCTATGGTGATGCATAATATTTGGAAATACGGTTTTTTATAGTAAAACTTTTTTCATCAACCTAATTCAAAGTTGATGCAAGAACAAAAGAGATATGTTGATTCGAGACAAATCGATTGACCTATAATATTAATAAATTTTATTGAAGATTAAGGAAGCTATGGTAATGCATAACATTTGGAAATACGGTTTTTTATAGTAAAACTTTTTTCATTAGCATAATTCAAAGTTAATGCAACAATATAAAAGATTCCTTGATTCGAGACGAATCGATTGACCTGCAATATTAATACATTTTATTAAAGAGTAGGGAAGTAATGGTAATTTATATATTTTGAAAATCGGTTTTTCATAGTAAAACTTTTCTGAATAATATAATTCAAAGTTGATGCAAGAACAGAAGAGATATATTGATTCGAGACGAATCGATTGACCTATAATATTAACACATTTTATTAAAGAGTAAGAAAGCTATGGTAATGCATAATATTTGGAAATACGGTTTTTTATAGTAAAACTTTTTTCATTAGCATAATTCAAAGTTGATGCAAGAATATAAAAGATTCCTTGGTTCGAGACGAATCGATTGACCTATAATATTAATACATTTGATCAAAGAGTAGGGAAGTTATGGTAATTTATATATTTTGAAAATCGGTTTTTTATAGTAAAACTTTTTTCATTAGCATAATTCAAAGTTGATGCAAGGATATAAAAGATTCCTTGGTTCTTGGCGAATCGATTGATATGAAATATCAATACATTTTATTAAAGATTAGAGAAGTTATGGTGATTTATATATTTTGAAAATCGGTTTTTTATAGTAGAACTTTTTTCATTAATATAATTCAAAGTTGATGCACGGATATAAAAGATTCCTTGGTTCGAGACGAATCGACTGATCTACAAT
>CAKNYM010050164.1:43201-70870 GCA_932195095.1 Andricus curvator | reverse complement strand
TAATATAATTCAAAGTTGATGCAAAAATATAAAAGATTCCTTGGTTCAAAACGAATCGATTGACCTATAACATCAATACATGTTACTGAAGAGTAGGGAAGTTATGGTAAGTTATATATTTTGAAAATCGGTTTTTTATAGTGAAACTTTTTTCTTTAATATAATTCAAAGTTGATGCCAGAGTAGAAAAGATGTGTTGATTCGAGACGAATCGATTGACCCATAATATTAGTACATTTTATTGAAGACTAAGGAAGCTATGGTAAAGCATAATATTTGGAAATACGGTTTTTGATAGTAAAACTTTTTTGTTCAACATAATTCAAAGTTGATGCAAGAATATAAAAGATTCCTTGGTTCGAGACGAATCGATTGAATTATAACATTAATACATTTTACTCACAAATATACTCACAATTTATAACAGCCATACCATGCTGAAAAAACCAGTTCTCGTCAGATCACTGAAGTTAAGCAGCGTTGGGCGCGGTTAGCACTTGGATGGGTGACCATTCGAGAAAACTGAGTGCTGTTGGCACATCGTGGGTGTGGTGAGCCCACACTTGTAGTTATTTACTACAAGTTATCAACCTAGAAACACTACCCGAATCGGGTAGTGTCACGCCTACCCCGAAAGGGAAATGGCTTAATGGTATACTACTACTACTACTGAAGAGTAGGGAAGTTATGGTAATTTATATATTTTGAAAATCGGTTTTTTATAGTGAAACTTTTTTCTTCAACATAATTTAAAGTTGGTGCTAGAATAAAATATATGTGTTGATTCGAGACGAATCGATTGACCTATAATAAAATATACATTTTATTTAAGAGTAAGGAAACTATGGTAATGCATAATATTTGAAAATACGGCTTTTTATAGTATAACTTTTTTCTTCAACATAATTCAAAGTTGATGCAAGGATATAAAAGATTCCTTGGTTCGAGACGAATCAATTGACTCACAATTTTAATACATTTTATTAAAGAGAAGGGAAGTTATGGTAGTTTATATATTCTTAAAATCGATTTTTATAGTAAAAATTTTCTCATTTTCATTTTTTTTTCATTTTATTGAAACGTAAGGAAGCTATGGTAATGCATGATATTTGAAAACACGGTTTTTTATAGTAAAACTCTTTTCACTAACATAATTCAAAATTGATCCAAGAACGGAAAAGATTCCTTGATTCGAGGCAAATCGATTGATCTATAATATTAATACACTTAATTGAAGATGAAGGAAGTTATGCTCATTTATAATATTTGAATCGTCTGTTTCAAACAGAAAAACTTTTTTCATCGACATAGTTCAAAGTTGATGCATGAACAGGAAAGATTTTTTGATCATAAATTTTCAAATAGAATAATTCTGACAATTTTTGTAAATAAATCATAAAGTTGGGAAGGGATAGGGTGCGACAGAACTTTTCTTTTCCCTTTTCCAGCTCGAAAAATTATAATTTCGAATACAAAATTTGATTTGTCTGATTTGTCTTTGTATTTAGACAATTTTGTGTATTATTTTGTAATTTTGTATACAAACTAAGGGGAAACACTCGAGATTGAATTCACAGCTAGTTTCATTTTGAAGTTATTTTTGATTAAATTAAAAAAATTATGTTAGAAAAACGGTTTTTTAAATTCAAGATCAATATTTTTTCTGAGTGAAATTTCTCATTCACATGAGACAATCATCGTAATTAGCCTCTGATGCAGAGGTGAGGCGCGCAGTACTCGCGGATTTAATGTCTGTCTTCCGTTCTTAACGATCGTTAAGACAGACATGTATGTAATTACCCTCTCGTCTTTGATATAATTCTCGCGCCCTTTATCGACACCTCTCACCGTTCCATTAATTTCATCGCCATTCACCAATCAAATTTTTTTTTTTAATTCATCATTTTTTTAAATAGTTTAATAGTTTCCTTTCTTGAAAAATATTTAACAGTAAATGAGGTTATTAAGTATTTATCTATAAATAAAGATTAGGAATTTTCTGCTCCTGCAATCAAGTAAATCAAAATTTCCAAATAAGTAATTTTATTTATGGTCAAATTTATTTCTGAGTATTTCTAAATCTTATTAAAAATCTCATAAAAGAGGCAAATCTAATTGTGAATAATTGGTTAATATTTCGAAATAATTATGCTCTTCAGATTTTTCTACCACACTATAATTTATCAACTTTCCAAGCACATCATTTTTTTTCATTTTTCAAGATCTTAGAAAATTTTAGGGAAACTTTGAATTATTTTAGAAGATACTTAGAAGTTTTAAAAGTTTTCACAAAATTTGAACATATTTTAAATCTTGAGAAGATTTCGAGAAATTTTAAACAAAATGTAGATTTTTAAAGATTCCGAAAAAATAAATTTTTTAAGACTTTTGAAAGATTTCAAGAAATTTAAAAAAATTTACCTGAAATTCTTGGTACAATTTTAAATGATTTTTTATTTTGAAAAATGAATTTTAAGGAAAAATTCAGAAAGATTTCAAAACATTTCAAATGATTTTCTATAATTTTGAAAAAGAATATAGAAAATTTTAAAGCCAAATTTTTCCATTTTGCGAAATTACAAAATTTTAGAAAGAATTCGAGTAAGTTTTAAAGACATTTAGAACTGTTAAAAATATTGAAAAATAATGTTGTACTCGAGAAGTCCTTTGATACTTAAAAAAAAATTTCATTTTCGCAGATTTCGAAGAAAAAATTTAGACGGTTTTTAAGAATTTCGAAAGGTATCAAGAAAATGAAAAAAAAATCTTAAGATTACAAGAAAACTTTCAAAGGATCGTTTGTTTAAAAAAATTAATTTTCAAAGTAAATTTAAAAAGATTTCAGAAAATGTCAAAACATTTCTAAAAAAGATGTTTTAAAAATCTTAAGAATATTTTGAATTATTTTAAAAGATAATTGAAAGTTTTAAGAAATTTTTCAATTATAATTTACAATTGGACAAAATTCCAAAAATTTTTAAACAAAATGTGGATTTTTAAATATTTAAACATAAAATTTTGAAGCTTTTTAAGAATTCTGAAATGACTCAAGATAATAAAGAAAATTTTTTAAGATTCACGGAAAAATTTTTTATCCATTTTCATTTAAAAAAATTAATTTTAAGAGAATATTCGAAAAGAATTTGTATACATTTACAAATATTTCCAAAATTATCAAAAAACTAATTAGAAGTTTTGAGGGCAATTTTTTAATTTTGCAGAATTTAAAAAAAAAATAGAAAAAATTCGAATCATGTTAGAAGATATTTAGAAGGTTTAAAAGTGTTTAAAAGGTACAAAAATAATTTAATATTTCAAAAAATTTCTAAACATTCAAAAACAAATGTAGATTTTTGAAAATTTCAAAATAAAATTTTTCAGCTTTTTAAGGCTCTTGAAATGATTCAAGATAATAAAAAAACTGTATTAAGATTCCCGTTAAAATAAAAAAAAAATTGTTTTATTATTTAAAAATTATTTTGTTGAAAATTCGTCCTTTTTGGTTGAAAATTCGTCTTTTTGGATGAATTCAACTGTTTTTTATTTCAAATTAAAATCTTTTTTTGATTGTAATATGTACTATTATATTTTTTTTTCTTTTCGCACTTTATTTATTTTTTTATTGAAAATTCATCTTTGTGGTTGTAAATGTAAATATTTCGTTCAAAATTTGTTTTTTTAGTAGAAAATTATTCTTTTTGGTTTAAAATTAATCTATTGGGTTGAAAATTCAACTATTTTGATTAAAATTTACTTTGTTGGTGGAAATTCATAATTTCGGGTTGGAAAATTAAACTATTTTGTAGAAAATTCGTGCCTTTTGATAAATTTTTTTTTTTTTTTTTTTTTGTGAACATGCAAGTATTTTGTTGGAAATTCGTCTTTTTTGGATGAGTTCAACTGTTTTTGCATGACA
Organism: Andricus curvator; assembly: GCA_932195095.1. Lineage (NCBI taxonomy): Eukaryota > Metazoa > Arthropoda > Insecta > Hymenoptera > Cynipidae > Andricus > Andricus curvator. The sequence continues at coordinate 66,954 of CAKNYM010050164.1, read as the reverse complement.
ATAAAAATCTTTCCTGGTTAAAATTTCAATTTCGCATTACACTTTTCGTTAAGTATTTATCCTTGTTGGTTGAAAATTCCACTATTTGATTGAAAGTTATCTTTTTGTTGAAATTTTGATTTGTCATATCTGAAATTTTCAAAAATCTCTTTGAATTTTTTCCAGAATCTTGGGGAAGTTATAATTATAATCAAAGTTGGGCAAGTAATTTGAAAAAATATATGCATGATAAAATATATTAAGAAACTTTTTCTACAAAGTAGTCTATATAATTATTTAAATTTAATCTTAAGATGCCATTTTAGACATTATAAAACTTAGCAAGATTGAATTTATAAGCAAAATTATTTCTAAAAAATGCCTGGATGTTTGGCCAGAGGAGCAGAAAACTGCAGAAAACCACCTCCCATCGAACGCACACAATCATCATTGGTGTGAAACCTTCATTCGAAAACGAAAACCTCTCTTTATTTTTCGAAACTGAATCGGAAATTAAAATTTTTCTGAAAATCTATTTTATTTTATGGATACACGTTATAACCGAGAAGAATTTTTTTTTTGTCAACTCAATTTTAATAATAAAGTTAATGTATAGAATTCCTGAAAATAAAAACAAGAATCGATCGACAAAATTTTGACAACGACCATAAAATTCTCCTAATGTAATTAAAAAAAAAAACTTTTTCTTAACAAAAAAGAAAATAATAATATTAATATTAATATTTCTTTTTTCTTTAAAAAATTTGGTCGTTAGATTCTTGTTTCTATTTTCAGGAATTCTATACATTAACAGAAACAATCATTATCTCAATTTTTGCAAAAAAAAAATGGATTGGTCACGTTTTGTTTTTGCCTACTCCTCAGCTATAATGAGACTGAAAAAAATATTTAAGCATCTGCAAATTATCGTCTACCATTTGGCAAGAGCAACATTTTTTGTACCATGCCTCCTCTCGCAAGCGTGCAAAAATTCAACTCTAATTTCTTCTGGTAAATTATTCTGCTTGATTTATGAACCGCCTCGTCATTTATTTTGCGAAGCGGGAAGAAGCCAAAGAAACATGTTTGCAAAGGAGTTTCACTCGGAGGTCACCCAGGTGACGATTTACGGTATAACATCACCATAGATCATATCATTGTCCCATTAATCTCGATCTACGGACTTCAGGAGGACCTAAATCTATGCTGTGTAGTAGGGTGGTCCAAAAATGAATTGGAAATTTTTTTTCGAATCCAGAAAAAATAAATTTTTTTTTTTGCTTCCTCATAAAGGATGCTTTCTAATAGTAACATTTAAAAACAAAATAAATTAATTTCATTAAACGATCCTCAATTTAAAAATGTCTAATACAGTGTTCTAAGCAATTTTCCGGATGTGTGTGTGTGTGGATGTCACACTTTTTGTGAATACGTTAACTTGAAAACGGTTGCAGATAAAATGATGAAATTTGAAGGGCTTATTTTCACCACTAATCTCTTGAAACTGACTGAAGGATTTCTGAAAATATTAATTGAATTTTTTTTAGCACTCAATAATATTTTAAAAATCGGTTTTTTATAGTTAAACTTTTTTCATCTGCATAATTCAAAGTTGATGCAACAATATCAAAGATTCCTTGGTTCGAGACGAATCGATTGACCTACAATATTAATACATTTTATTAAAGAGTAGGGAAGTTATGGTAATTTATATATTTTTAAAATCGAATTTTGTAATAAAACTTTTTCAATTAGCATAATTCAAAGTTGATGCAACAATATAAAACATTCCTTGGTTTGAGACGAATCAATCAAACTATAATATTAATACATTTTATCAAAGAGTAGGGAAGTTATGGTAATTTATATATATTGAGAACCGGTTGTTTATAGTAAAACTTTTTTCATTATCATAATTCAAAGTTGATAAAACAAGAGAAAAGATGTGTTGATTCGAGACGAATCGATTGACCTATAATATTAATACATTTTATTGAAGAGTAAGGAAGCTATGGTAATTTATATATGTTGAAAATAGGTTTTTTATAGTTAAACGTTTTTCTTCAACATAATTCAAAGTTAATGCAAGAACAGAAAAGATGTTTTGATTCGAGACTAATCGATTGACCTATAATAATAATACATGTTATTGTAGAGTGAGGAAGCTATGTTGATGCATAATATTTGAAAATACGGTTTTTCATAGTAAAACTTTTTTTTCAACATAATTCAAAGTTAATGCAAGAATATAAAAGATTCCTTGGTTCAAGAAGAATTGATTGACCTATAATTATAATACATTTTATTAAACAGTAGGGAAATTATGGTAATTTATCCTATCTTTGAAAGTTGGTATTCGTCGTTTAGTTACCGTTACCGTTACTTAGTTAACCATAAGGCGTCTCATCGACGATGGGCGATCTGTGTTTATTTGAACTCGAGATGTTTGTTTTCATAAGAAGCTTAGTGGAAGTATATGCATTTATACTTCGGTATATATATGATTCCTTTCACGCATTTTTTAAAAATAAGGCTTTTAATTAACATTTTAAATATTTTATTCGTATTTTGAAAGATTCATTTTCGATTTAACGTTTTAGTCATAGTTCATTTATATTTCAAAATGTTTGAAACTTTCGAAATTTGGAGTACCATTTATTTTTTTATTGTGTTTGGATTTTTTATAATAAATTTTGTTAATTTTTTAATTTAAAAACCAACTTTACATTTTTGTTTAACTTTTCAGAAGGACTTTGGCCTTTTTTCAATGAATAGGATAAATTAGTTTAGGGTATCAAGAAAGAATGTATTTCCAATAATTCGTTTCTACGGTAGCTTGCAAATATATAATAATTATTAATTATTTTAACAATTTTCATAAACATATTTAGAGTTTGGCTATTTTTCAAGGAATAGGTACAGTTTGTTTACAAAGTCAACTACGAATGTCTTTCTGATGAAACTTTTCTAGGTTGCTTCGTAAATATACAATAATTATTAATAATTGAAACAATTTGCATAAACAAAGAGTTTGGCTATTTTTCAACGAATACGGTAAATTTCTTTTACAGAATTCACTAAGAATATCCTTCCGATGACTCTTTTCTATGAAGCTTTGCAAACTTACAAGAATTATCAATTATTTCAACAAATTAAGAGTTTGGCCACTTTCCATCGAATAAGCCCAATTTGTTTACGGAATCACCAATAATGTATTGCCAATAACTCTTTTCTACGATACTTTGCACAGTTACAATAATTATTAATTATATAAACAGTCTTCATAAACATATTCAGAGTTTGGGTATTTTTCAAGGAATAGGTACAATTTGTTTACGGAGTCAACTAGGAATATCTTTCCGATTACTCTTTTCTATGTTGCTTTATAAATTTACAAGAATTATCAATTATTTAAACAATTTTGATTAAAAAATTAAGAGTTTGGCTATTTCTCAACGAATAGGCTCAATTTTTTTACAGAATTAAGTAAGAATATCTTTCAGATTACTTTTTTCTATAATGATTAGCAAATTTTCAAGAATTATTAATTATTTAAAGAATTTTCATAAACAAATTAAGCGCCCGGTCATTTTTCAACGAATAGGAACAATTAGTTTGGGGAATCAAGAAAGAATGTATTCCCCATACATCTTTTCTACGATACTTTGCAAATATACAATAATTATTAATTATTTTAACAATTTTCATACACATATTCAGAGTTTGGCTGTTTTTCAACAAATAGGCTCACTTTGTTTACGAATTCAACTAAGAATATCTTTTCGATGACTGTTGCCTATGTTGCTTTCTAAACTTACAATAATTTTCAATTATTTAAACAATTTTAATTTAAAAACTGAGAGTTTGGCTATTTTTTAACGAATAGGCTCCATTTTTTATAGAATTAAGTAAGAATATCTTTGCAGTGACTTTTTGCTATAGCGCTCTGCAAATTTCAAAGAATGAATAATTATTTAAACAATTTTGATAAACAAATCAAGTGTTTGGCTATTTTTTAAAGAATAGGCTCAATTTGTTTACGGAGTCAACTAGGAATGTCTTTTCGCTGACTATTTTATATGCTGCTTTGTAAATTTACAAGAATTATTATTTGTAATATCATTATTTTTAACGAATTGGCTCAATTGGTTTACAGAACCAAAAAGAATGTATTAAAAAGAAGTCTTTCCTGTGTTACTTTGCAAATTTACAATAATAGTTAATTATTTTAACAATTTTCATACACATATTCAGAGTTTGGCTGTTTTTCAACAAATAGGCTCACTTTGTTTACGAATTCAACTAAGAATATCTTTTCGATGACTGTTATCTATGTTACTTTCTAAACTTACAATAATTTTCAATTATTTAAACAATTTTAATTTAAAGACTGAGAGTTTGGCTATTTTTCAACGAATAGGCTCAATTTTTTACAGAATTATTTATTCTGCATCGTGAGATGGTATCCATGCGAAGCCTTTTACAAATCAAAATTATTGAAGTAAAAGTTAATTTCCTGGTATTTTATTGAAATTCATTTCCAAATAAAATAAATACATGTAAATAAATAGGTCGCGCGCGGAGCGCGCGTATGAGGCTCTAGTATATTTTTAAAATCGATTTTTATAGTAAAAATTTTCTCATTCTCATAATTTAAAGTTGATGCGGAAACAGAAAAGATGTGTTGATTCGAGACTAACCAATTGACCTATAATATTTATAGATTTTATTTAAGAGTAACGAAGCTGTGGTAATGCATCATATTTGAAAATACGGTTTTTTATAATAAAACTTTTTTCTTCAACATAATTCAAAGTTGATGCAAAAATATAAAATATTCCTTGGTTCGAGAAGAATCGATTGACCTACAATTATAATACATTTCGTTAAAGAGTAAGGAAGTTATGATAATTTATACATACATACATACATTAATTAGCAGTTCGAACTCGAAAGTTCATTGCCTCACTACCCGATTCGGGTAGTGTTTCTAGGTGGATATTTACTACCAATGTGGGCCCACCACACCCACGACGGGCCAACAGCACGCAATATTCCTGAACGGTCACCCATCCAAGTACTAACCGCGCCCAACAATGCTTAACTTCAGTGATCTTACGAGAACTGGTGTTTTCCACGTGGTATCGCCGTTGGCAATGATAATTTATATATACTTAAAATCGATTTTTATAGTAAAAATTTTCTCATTCTCATAATTTAAAGTTGATGCGAAGAAAAGAAAAGTTGTTTTGATTCAAGACGAATCGATTGACCTATAATATTATACAATTTTATTGCAGAGTGAGGAAGCTAGGTAGTGCATAATATTTGATAATACGGTTTTTTATAGTAATACTTTTTTCTTCAACATAATTCAAAGTTTATGCAGAATATAAAAGATTCCTTGGTTCGAGACGAATCGATTGACCTCCAATTATAACACATTTTATTAAAGAGTAGGGAAGGTATGGTAATTTATATATTCTTAAAATCGATTTTTATAGTAAAAATTTTCTCATTCTCATAATTTAAAGTTGATGCGAGAACAGAAAAGATTTCTTAATTCGAGACGAATCAATTGACCTATACTAATAATAATACATTTGATTAAAAAGTAAGGAAGCTATGATAATGCATAATATTTGAAAATACGGTTTTTTATGGTAAAACTTTTTCTTCAACATAATTCAAAGTTGATGGAAGAATATAAAAGATTTCTTGGTTCGAGAAGAATCGATTCACCTGCAATATTAATACATTCTATTAAAGAGTAGGGAAGTTATGGTAATTTATATATTTTTAAAATCGATTTTCATGGTAAAAATTTTCTCATTCTCATAATTTAAAGTTGATGCGAGAATAGCAAAGTTGTGTTGATTCAAGGCGAATCGATTGGCCTATAACATTGATACATTTTATTGAAGAGTAAGGAAGCTATGGTAATGCATACTATTTGAAAACACGGTTTTTTATAGTAAAACTTTTTCTTCAACATAATTCAAATTTGATGGAAGAATATAAAAGATTTCTTGGTTCGAGAAGAATCGATTGACCTGCAATATTAATACGTTCTATTAAAGACTAGGGAAGTTATGGTAATTTATATATTTTTAAAATCGATTTTTATATCACAAATTTTCTCATTCTCATAATTTAAAGTTGATGCGAGAATAGAAAAGTTGTGTTGATTCAAGACGAATCGATTGATCTATAACATTGATACATTTTGTCGAAGAGTAAGGAAGCTATGGTAATGCATAATATTTGAAATCACGGTTTTTTATAGTAAAACTTTTTTCACTAACATAATTCAAAATTGATGCAAGAACGGAAAAGATTCCTTGATTCGAGGCAAATCGATTGATCTATAATATTAATACACTTTATTGAAGATTAAGGAAGTTATGCCCATTTATAATATTTGAATAATCTGTTTTAAACAGACATTTTTTTCATCGACATAATTCAAAGTTGACGCATGAATAGAAAAGACTTTTTGATCATAAATTTTCAAATGGAATAATTCTGACAATTTTGGTAAAGAAATCATAAAGCTGGGAAAGAAAGAGGGTGTCACAGAACTTTTCCCTTCCCTTTTCCAGCTCGAAAAATTATCATTTCGAATACAAAATTTGATTTGTCTTTGTATTTAAAAATTTTTTGGTATTTTTTTTTTCATTGTATCTTTAACAAATTCCTAGTTTTAGATTGATCAAAATAAAGACTTTGGTTTGTCTACTATTGAAAAAAATAACTAATGCTTCCTCTATGATGAAGAAAATACATTTGCCAACGGGATGCAAAGTGCTCGTGTCCAAGGTTATGGTTTTCAGAAAAGAAGGTGGAAGGGATAAGGAAGGGGAGTGGAAGTGGAAGGGAAAGGCGGTGCAGGCGGTGAAAGAGTTTGTGTACCTGGGCTTCTTGTTTCGGAGGAATGGCGGAGTGGATGCTCACATAAAAGAGAGAGTGAGGAGGGCAAATGTGGTGATGAGGCAGGTGTGGGGGTTGGGAAAGAAGTTATTCGCAGATGATTTTGGAAGGAGAATGAAATTGTTTGACTCACTAGTGATGAGTGTGCTATTGTATGGAGTAGAGGTGTGGGGGTGGAAGGAAAGCGAAGAGGTAAATAGGATACAGGAGAGGTATGTAAAGTGGACACTGGGCTTGGCAAGGAACACGCATAATTATATTGTCAGGAGGGAGACGGGGAGAACGAGTGTAGGGATTCTAGCGGGGAGTCGAGCGTGTAAATATGAGGAGAAATTTTTGGAAGAGGGGGGAAGTAAGCTGGTTAGGGAGTGTTGGTGGGAGAAGGAGAACAGGAGAGGGGGAGGGAAGATGGAGGTTGAAAGAGAAAGGTATTTTAGAACGAATGGACTGCATATGGATGAATTGAGAAGGATGCATGAGGAAGGAAGGAAGGTATATGAGTTGGTTAAGAAAAACAGCATGGAGAGAGAGAAGACAGCAGGGGAAGAGAGAATAAGAGAGACAAGGTTTAATGGGAACTATGTGTGGATTATGCCAAAGGCGAGAGCGCAATATTTGTGTGAGAAAGGAGAGAAAGGAAGTCAGGAGCTTATAGCGAGGATGAGATGTGGTTGCATGGAGGGTTTCAATAGGTTCTGGCTCGCTAGGGAAAAGAGGATGTGTGAACTATGTGGGAAGGGGGAGGCAAGAGTGGAGCACTGGTTGGAGGAGTGCGTGGAGGTGGAAAGGAGTGGGATAAGCATGGAGGTCTTGATGCATGAAAGGGGGGACAAAAGGGCAGTAGCATGGGTGAAGGGAGTATTGGGTAAGATGGAGAAGAAGAGAAGGAAGGAGGAAGAGGAATGGAGAAGGAAAGATTGTAAATAGAGGAGGAAGTAGATATAAGTAATTGTAAATATTGTAAATAGTAGATAAGTATTAGGTATTAGTCGCGGAGGCAGAGTTTGGTAATGCGAGGCAAGCAAGAAAGTAGGGACATGCGAGCGAGGCGAGGCGAAGCGAGGAAGGCAATGCGATAAGAGCGAGCGGCGTTAGATATAAGGTGTGGAAGGATGTTAGTTTTAAGGGTTAGTTGTAAGAAAATTCTGTAAAAAATGGAAGTGTAAGCAAGTCAATTTTTTAAGGCCAGCAGGCTAAAAAATAAACGTTTATCTCATTTAGAGAGATAATAATAAATGCAAGTTAAAAAAAATAGTTGCTCAGATTAAAAATAATCTCTCAATTTTCTATGTGGATCATGTAAAATATAAATATTTCTTGACTAACGTACTAAGAGCCTTTCTCTTTAAATTAATATTAATATTAGTATTTACTATTTTATCCTAACTGAAAAGTGAAAAAAAGCTGAAAATTTCAGAAAACCCCGCAACTTCCTAGCATTACTATAGGAGAAAATAGTTATAAACAATAATCAATTGTTTAAATAATCATGTTTGTTAACTTGCATTAATTATTACTTCACTAAGTGAAAAGTGGACAAAAAGTTTAAGAGTTCAGAAAAAACCGGAACTTTTTAGCACTTATCTAAGAGAAGATAGTCATAAACAATAAAAAATTGTTTAAGCAACCATGCTCGTTAATTTGCATTATTTATTACTTTGCTAAGTAAAAAATAAATAAAATGTGAAACATTTTAGAAGAAACCGCAACTATCTAGCATTAGTAAAGAAGAAGATAGTTATAAACAATAATAATTTGCTTAAATAATTATTTCTGTTGAATTGAATTTATTATTAGCTCACTTCAAATGAAAAATAGACAAATAGTTAAAAATTTCATAAAAGAACGCAACTTTCTAGCATTATTCTAATTGAATATTATTAACAATAATAATAAATTGTTAAAAAAATTGATATTGTTATCTTTTATTCATTATTTACCTCCCTCCAATTGAAAATAGGACAAAAAGTGGAAATTTTTTGAAAAAACTGCAATTTTCTAGCATCATTCTGAGAGAATATTATTAACAATGATAATTAATTGTTTAAACAATTATGTTTGTTAGAATTAATTAAGTATTACTTTACTCCAATTGACAATTTGACAAATAGTTGAAATTTTCAGAAAAAACTACAACTTTCTAGCATTATTCAAATTAAATATTATTAACAATAATAATAAATTGTTTGAACAATCAATTTTGTTAACTTTGATTAATTATTCACCTTACACCAATTGAAAATTGGACAAAAAGTGGAAAATTTTTGAAAAAGTTGCAATTTTCTAGAATCATTCTAAGGGAATATTATTAACAATGATAATTAATTGTTTAAACAATTATGTTTGTTAACATTAATTAATTATTTCCTTACTCTAATTGAAAATCGGACAAATAGTTGAAAATTTCAGAAAAAACACAACTTTCTTGCATTATTCAAACTGAATATTATTAAAAATAATAATCAATTGTTTAAACAATTAATTTTGTTAATTTCGATCAATTATTCACCTCACTCTAATTGAAAATAGGACAAAAAGTCGAATTTTTTTTTTAAAACCGGGACTTTCTAACCCTATTCTAAGAGAAAATTAATAAAAACAATAATAAATTGTTTAAAAAATTCAAGTAAACATCTAATTATCAGTATTACGAAATATTTTATTAATTAGAAAAAAAATTCTTTGAAAAAAAAACGCAAAAAACCGTAAAAAATTTTGTTAATCTACTACTAGATATCAATTTCAGATTGGTTAATATCTATCAATTTTCATTTTAAACAACACAATTTTTAACTTTTTCATTTCAAATCGTTTTATTTTCAACACTTCATTTAGAATTAGTATTTAGTCTTCAATTTTTTTTCATTTTGAACGATTTATTTTTCAAAATCTTTTACTAAAAATCGGACAATTTCAAAAAATTACATTCAAAATTCAAAAAAAGGATACAAAACAAGATGACTATGTATGATTCCAATGTTTGAAATTGCAAAATTTGCAAAATTTGCAAAGAAACTTGCAAAAAAAAAATTTTAAGCCTTTGAATTCAAATTTTTTCAAATTTGAGTTTGAAGTGTTCAAAATTTGTGAATATTTTCAAATACAAAGTAATTCAATTTTTAATGCCTAATTCTAAATTCTTCTGATTGTTAAGGTTTGAATTAGAAAAAAAAATCTGAAAATTGAAAAAAGCAATCTATTAAGAATATCCATCATGTGATTAAAAAAAAAATTATTATTTGAAAAAATGTTTTAAATTTTGAATTTTTTCTCAAAGATTCCTCTTTTGTGATTTATCATTTAAGTTTAAAATTCATCTCTTTGTTTGAAAAATCAACACTATTGCTAGAAATTCGTTTTTTGTTTGTTAAATATCAATTGTCTACACTGAAAGCGTAACTTTTCAATTTAAAAACTTTTAAAAATGATTAAATTCAAAACTTAAACCCAGGTGATTCCAATAACATGATTCGAATTTTTTCTATTTTTTTTCAATTCTGTAAAATTGAAAAATTACCCTCAAAACTTCTAATTTGTTTTTTAATAATTCTGGAAATACTTTAAAATTTTTCAAAATTCTTTTTGAATATTCTCTTTAAATTAAGAATTTAAAGCTATCAAGGCTTTCAATATAATATTTTGGATCTCAAAATATTTAATAGGAAAATTGTCATGGCATTTTTAATATTTGCATTTGAAACCATAACCTTGTAAAATTTTAAAGTGAAAATCACCAGAAATTAAGAAATTTCAAACCAAATATTTTCTAACTTAAGCTTTTGAAGAAAACAAACTTTAGTTTTAAGGCCTCAAAAATTAAACTGTTTCATAATTGCATATTTAAATCCATAATTGTAAATTTAAATTATACAAATTTTACAGATGATAAGTATATTATCAATAAGTATCATAATTATCATGTAGTATCAAGTGACGTTTAAAATGATTGGAAAAAATATTTTTAACTTATTATTATTTTATTTTTTGATTATTTTATTTTTATTTTTATTCCTATTTTTATTTTTATTTTTCTATTATTATTTTTTTATTAGCATTATTATCAATAATTCAGCAAACAGCCTGCTTAAAAAAATTTGTATTAGGATGAAGACAAAAAAATTTGATTTGCCGAGTCATTAATCGATTAATCTATTATTCGCTAACCCAGCGATGACAATCTGATTGTGTGTTTACTTTAATAATTGAGATTAAGATTTCTAGCCTGGGGCGATCAATTAAAAAAGGATATATATGAAAGTTGAGTCAAATTATTTCGCCAGAATTAAATTATGATGTTACAGTTAAATTATGATCTCACGAAAAACATCTGCGGTGCAAAAAATCTGCCAAGTACAACTACATGTGGTTGTGAAATCGAAATTGGCCAAGCAATAAAAAAAAATTATTATTTTAAATAATTTTGTTCTGAAAAAAGATCTTCTCCTTTCGCTCCGCTGGGAATTGTACCATCTAGCAAAATAATGCGTGTGTTTCTGAAAAAAGCTTCTTCTCTCGATCTCTCTAGTAGCTTAATGGGAAAGCACGTGACCGGAAATCAATAGTTCTGTGGTTCGATTCCCAGCAGAGCGAAAGGAGATCTTTTTTCAGAAAAAAATGATTTAAAATAATTTGTCTTCCATAGCTCCATCTAGTCTGAAAAGAAAATAGAAAATTTTCTGTTATTCTCTAATAATAATAGAGATTACTTGAAAAATTTGATTTGTACCATCTAGCAAAATAAGGCGTGTATTTCTGAAAAAAAGTTTCTTCTCCCGATCTCTCTAGTAGCTTAATGAGAAGCACCTGACCCTAAATCAGTAGTTCTGTTGTTCGATTCTCAGCGGAGCGAAAGGAGATCCTTTTTTGGAAAAAAAATTTTTAATCATTTTTCTGTTATAGCTCCATCTAGTCTGAAAAGACGTTAAATATTTTCTGTTATTCTCTAATGATAATACAGATTCTTTGAAAAATATAATTATAACAAAATATATCTATTGAAACAATTTCTTTTATAAAGTGCCCTATAAACATTTTTAACATGAATTTAAAAAACAATTTTTTAAATTATGAAAATTGTCAGGGTTATATTATACCTTCAACCTATCAAGTTTTATGTCTAAAACGGCTTTTATCAATTTATTCGAAAAATTCCTGAAATCGAAGTTGGTCAAGTAATTTTGAAAAAAAATATTCATAAAAAAATATATTAAACATTTCTTTTTATAAAGTGTCCTATAAACATTTTTAAGAAAAATTTGAAAAAAAAACATTTTGCAAATTCTAAAACTTGTACCCGGCAATTCTTTCAAATCCTTTTTCTTATAGATTCAATCCCGCCAAGTTGTATAATATCTAAAATGACTTTTATCAATTTATTGCAGACAATTTTCAAGGAATCTGTATTATCATCAGATAATAACAGAAATTTTCAACGTCTTTTCAGACTAGATGGAAATATTAATTAAAAATTATTTTAATTAATTATTTTCAGAAAATATACACATCACTTTGCAAGGTGGTACATCTCAAATTTTTCAAGGAATCTGTATTATCATTAAAGAATAACAAAAATTGTTAACGTCTTTTCAGACTATATGGAAATATGAATTAAAAATGATTTTAATCAATTTTTTTTAAAGATCTCCTTTCCTGAAAAGAGTTTTAAAAAGTCTGAAAAGACGTTAAAAATGTATGTTATTCTCTGATGATAATACAGATTGCTTGGAAGATTTTATATGTACCACCTTGCAAAATAATGCATGTATTTTCTGAAATAGTTTCTTCTCTCGATCTCTCTAGTAGCTTAATGGGAAAGCACCCGACCGGAAATCGGGAGTTCTGTGGTTCGATTCCCAGTGGATCGAAAGGAGAAGATCTTTTTCAGAAAAAAATGGATTAAAATAATTATTTAAAAAAATCGTAAAATAAAAGTTGGCCAAGTCATATTGAAAAGAATATTCATAACAAAATATATCAAAGCATTTTTTTATAAAGAGCCCTATAAACATTTTTAACGTAAATTTAAAAAAAAAATTAATTATTAAACTTTTCGGTACTATATTTTACCATCAACCTACCATGCCCGGTAATTTTTTTAAATCTTTTGTCTTATACATTCAATCCCGCCAATTTTTATAATATCTAAAATGGCTTTCATAAATTTATTTCAAAAATTCGTAAAATCGAAATTGGCCTAGCAATTTTGAAAAAATATTCATACTGAAATATATTAAAACATTATTTGTTCATAAAGTGCGCTACAGAAATTTGTAGGATAATGTCTTAAATGGCTTTTATCAATTTATTTTAAAAATTTCTATGGGGTACTTCATAAAAAAAAGTTCCTTGAAATATTTCATTATACATCGCAAATGTTCTTGGTGGAATTTTATGTTGTTTTTTCATTATTAAAAAATATAAGATAGGTACGCTCATTTAATTTCAATTAAATTACTAATTTACTAAATTTTAAAAGATAAATTATTTTTCAAATAATTTATTACTTGTTAACACTTATTAAATAAAATTCAAGTAAATCCTATATTAAATTAAATTAAATTAATATTTGAAGAGCAGAATTTTAATCTTGTAACATTTTTAACATAAAATTTGTTGTATATAACAGAATAAAATAATTTCGCATTGGAATTAAAAATGTTTTTATTTATTTATTTCAGCTATAAAAGCTGAATTTTTAATCCAAAAGGAAGAATTTTCAACAAAAAATTTGAATTGTCGGCCCAAAAAGATGATTTTTTAACAAAATAGATGAATTTTCATCACAATAGTTGAATTTTCAATAAGATAGTTGAATTTTTAGCCAAATAGTTAATTTTTCAACTTGTAAAGATGAATTCTCAACAAAAAATGTTATCTTTGATATTTCAAGCAAAAAAGAGTAAGTGTCTACCAAAGAGATGAATTTTAAACTAAAAAAAAAAAAAAAAAAAAAAACAATTTTAAACTAATTTTAGATAAAGAAATTAATTTTCAATAAAAAAAACTAAAATGATGAATTTTTAATAAAAAAATTATTTTTTGACAAAGTGGTTTAACATTTAGTCGAGTGGTTTAATTTTCAACAAAAAAAAAATGAATTTTTAACGTGAAATGTAACAGTAGACATTCCAACCAAAAAAAGTTTTAGTTTTAGATCAAAAACAGTTGAGATCGATAAAAAAAAATGATGAGGATGTGAAAAGTGAATTTTTTGAAAAGAGTTGAATCCTCAGTCAAAGAAGATCAATTTTTAACCAAACAGCTACATTTTCATAAAAAAATGATGAAAATTCTACTAAAACTGAAGAATTTTCAAAACAAAAGACGAATTCTCAAAAAAAATGTTGAAGTTTCAACCAAGAAAAATTTCAGTTGAGTTTTCAACACTCAAATATGAACTTTCAACAAAAAGTTAATTTTCTAACAAAATACTTGATTTTTCAACCTAAAACGAGGAACTTTTAACCAAACTGTAGAATTTTTAGCCAAATGATAATATTTTTAATATTTTATTTATTTTATTCATTTCAATATTTTCAAGTATCCATAACAACCATATCATCTGCTAACGCTAACCCACGCACCCTCACTGTCCCGAGATCCACACATTCTTCGTCGATGAGGGCCATTCTCAGACACTTGTCCATGTGAATGATTAATTTAGAAGACATTTTTAAAAATACTGTTTTTAGCATGACTTTTACATAAAACTGCTACTTTGCATTTTTTGGAGTATGTTCAGGGCACATACAAGGAGATCGATGGCAAGGGGGTGGGGGGTAAATTGAAATTTTTTGGGCGCAAATTATTCCTTGATCCTTTTCTAAGGGGTGAGCAAACTTTACAAAAAGTTAATAACAAGTACTTCTTTTTTCAATTTTATCGAAAACCTATTTGTAAAATTGAATATTAATTTTTCAACCACAATTTTCAGTTGTCTATCATAATATTTTTAAATTATTCAAGTGATGCGAACTGATAAGAAAATCCAACTATTTTTGGTTGAGAGTTCATTATTCTTTGTTGAAAAGTCTACTGTAAAATTTTTGGTTGGGAATTCATTTTTTTTGTTTTTTTTGGTTAAAAGTTTTATTATTTGGTTCAAAATTTAAAAAAATTCAATGAAATTTGTTAAAAAGCCACCTTTAACGTTGAAAATCCAATCGTTTGTTTGAAAATTCGTCAATTGGTTTGAAAATTCAATAATTTTATTACCATTTTTATTTGTTTTTTTTTTCTATGAAATTTTTTTTGCTTGTCAAACGAAAATTCGTCTTTTTGACCTGAAAATTCAGCAATTTGATTACTATCTTTGGTAATCAAATTGTTACATTTTTAAGATGAACCCCAAAAAATCAAACTTTTAACACAAAAATATGAACTTTTAACACAAAAATATGATCTTTTAACCAAAAATTGTATAGTAGTCTTTTCAACAGAGAATGATGAACTTTCAACAAAAAATCGTTTGACTTTCTTATCAGTTCGCATTACTTTAATATACTTAATATATTAGGATAGCTAACGAAAAATTTTGGTTAAAATGTCAAGTTAATTTTCCATTACATAGTTCGATTTTCGAAAAAATCAAGGAATAATTTGCACCTAATAACTTTTAATTTACTCCCCCCCCCCCCAACCCGATACCATTGTATTGTGCCTTGAACATGCTCCAAAAAATGAAAAGTAGCAGTTTTATTGTTAAATTCCTGCTAAAAGAAGTATTTTTTTTTAATTTCTAAATTAATTATTCACATGGACAAGTGTCTAGGAATGGCCCTCATCGACGAAGAATTTGTGGATCTCGGGACAGCGAGGGTGCGTGGGTTAGCGTTCGCAGATGATGAATTTTTCATGGCAGAGTTAATCGAATTCTATATAGCAAATTTTTAATATGGAAGTGAGATTATTGAATTTTGATGCATAAATTATAATTGAACAATGACCAATTTGGAAAAAAATTGAGTTATTTTAAGAAATATTTACCTGTTTGGAGAAGATCAAAATTTAATTTAAAACTGGAAAAGATTTTGAAAAATAAAACACTTTCAAAATAAAATTTTGAATATTTTTAAAGATCTTCAAAGGTTTTAAGAAAATAAACAAATTTTAAGTTATCTGGGAAAATTGAAAATGATTTTATGTTTTGAAAAATTAATTTTAAGAGAATTTAAAAAAAAATTCTTTATAATTTTTAATAATAAATGACGATTGAACAAATATATATCACAAAACAATATCTTCGGAAGTTTTGAAAAGATTCCAAAATAATTTAAAACGTGAATAGATTTCAAAACATTTAAAACACAATGTAGATTTTTGAAGATGTCGAACACAACATTTATAAGCTTTTAAAGCATTTCGAAAGGTTTTAAATGAATTAAAAATTGGTATTCAAATTCATAGAAAAACTAACAATATATATATATATATATATGTATATATATATAAATTAATTTTAAAAGAATATTTGATAAGATTTCCTAAATTTTCAAAAAAGTAGCTGTACAGATCTCGGGACAGTGAGGGTGCGTGGGTTAGCATTCGCAGATGATGAATTTTTCATGACAGAGTCAATTGAAGACTTTCAAAGAGCATTGAACAAACTGAATACAAGTATGAGGACCATGAGCCTTAAAATTAATTTTAATTAATAATTAATTATTTAATGCGTAAAAGGTTGAAGAATTTTTCTTTTAAAAAAAAGGATGATATCAATCTAAAAATAAAAATTTCTTCAAGGTTGAAGAACATTTTTTTAGCTTCAAAACCTGTAAATTTCTGTAGATTCTTGTAGTTGTAAATTCTTGTAGAAAATTAAAACTACAATAAAATACAACTATCTACAAAAAATACAAAAAAAGTACAACATTTGTCTCAATAATAAAAAAAGTTGTACTTTTCTGTAATTCTGGTTGTAATTTATTGTATTTATTTGTAGATTCCTTTAAAAACAGTTTCAGTTTTTTGCACTTTTTTGTAAAAATTCCCCGACGTTTGCAAGATTTTTTTAAATCCCTAACTTTTCCATGATTTCCCAGTTTTCTCTGACCTAAGGCCTCCCTGTTAATATTAAAGTGAAATTCTGATGTCAAATTAAATTATGATTTCAAGTCTAGGTAATCTGTTTAGTCATTGTTTAATCTTGATAGCACAAAATATTCCAGCAAAGCTGTCGGAAGGTACAGGGTAAATCTAGGTAAACGGAAAATACGGAATCGTGCCGAGGAACGTGTTGCAAGTATCAGGAGGATCAATCCTCCTGCGATCTGCATATCCTCCGGGATCTTCTACTGGTGAAGCTTTCTTATGCGGGGAATTCTTTTTTTATTTTTACTTTCTTCTCCCCTTTCTTCTACTCGTATTGCTGCATAAACTTTTGCATTTGTGTCCAAAAGTTACGATTTCAGATAGAAAATATGAAGCCCATTTATTTTATATATTTCACTTATTTCAGAGATTAGTTATTTTTTTTTTAAATTACTGTTCGATATTATGCAAGGCGTCAAACAAGGATGCGTTATTTTATGGCTATTTATCATATTTATGGATAAGTGTCTAAGAATGGCCTTCTCCGACGTAGAAGGTGTAGATCTCGAAACAGTGAAGGTACGTGGGTTAGCTTTCGCAGATGACAAGATTGTTATGGCAGAATCAATCAAGGACTTGCAAAGAATGTTGAATAAAATTGATACAAGCATGAAGAGCATGGCCCTCAAAATTAACGAAAATAAAACAAAAATCATGGTGTTTGGAGGCCGTCCACAAACTCTTTCCTCCTTTTTTTAAATAATTGTTTTTTTCCCTCGTTTTCAAGAAACTTCCTCTTTTACTTGTTTTTTGGCTCAAATTTGAACTAAATTAATAGAACCAAATAACTTTTATTAAAAATCTTTTATAGAACCCAATTAGAAAATCCAATCATTATTTTTTATGATTTAAGTTTTTTCTGTTTGAGAAGTATACTATTTTATTTTTACCTCGGAATTCATTTTGTTCGGTTAAAAATTTTACTATTTGGTTCAAAATATAATAATTTGATTGAAAATGGAACTATTTTGTTAAAAACTTATTTTTATTGGTCAAAAATCCAACTACTTAGTAAAAAGTTAAACTACTTGGTTAAAAATTCATTTTTTGGTTGAAGATTCATTCCTTTGGTTGAAAATTGAACTATTTTGTTTGAAATTCGTTTCATTTCAGGTTGAAAATTAATTTTTTCGACTGAAAAATTACGTTTTCCAGTTTTTATTAAAAATTTATCTTCTTCAGTTCAAATTGCAATTATTTGGTTCCAAATTTATCTTTTTCAGTTAAAAATTCAAGTATTTCGTAAAAAATTCATGTATGTTTTTGAATATTTCTTTTTTTTACGATTCATCATTTTAGTTAAAAACTCATTCAATTGGTTGAAAATTAAATTGTTTTTCTAAAAGTTCGTCTTTTTTTTAATTAATTTTCTTTACTGAAAATGTAACTATTCCAAATTTTGGTCGAAAATTCTTCTTTTCTGGTTGAAAATTCATTTTTTTTTTTTTTTTTAATTTTTTTTTGAAAATTCATTTTTTTTATTCATCATTTTAGTTAAGATTTCAACTATTTGTTCGTATGTAAATTAAATTTTTGTTGAAAAAGCAGCTGCTTTGTAGAAAATTCGTCCTTTTGTTTTGAAAATTCAACAGTTTGCTAAAAAATTAAACTATTTGGTTCAAAACCAACTTTTTTGTTAAAAATTTATCTTTTTGGGAAGAAAATTAATTTTGTTCCATGAAAATTCATCATTTTGGTTGAGGAATCAAATATTTGGTTAAAAATTAGCCCTTTTTAGTTGAATTCAACTGATTGTTTTTTTGTTGAAAATTAGTTTTTTAAATTGAAAATTTGTCGATTCTAATTTTGGTTGAAAATTAATCCTTTTTTATTTTTCAATAGAACTATATCCTTGTAAACTCATCTTTCCTTACTGAAAATTACGTTTCTTGTTGAGATTTGTTTTTTTCAGGTTTAAAAATCAACTTTTTTCTAAAACATTCAACTTTTTAGCTTGAAAACTTGACTATTTTCTTATGAATTTATCCAATTGGGTAAAAAATTAATCTTGCGTTGAAAACTTATTTAAAAATTCGTTAAATTAAATTAAAAAATTGGTCTATTTTTTTTTTAATCAAACTAGTTGATGATTCGTTTCTTTCTTTTTGAACAGTAATTTCTTCAAAAAAAAATTTTAACTATCCCAATTTCGGTTAAAAAGATTTTTAGTTGAAAATTCATCTATTTGGAAAGAAAATTAATTTCAGTTGTTCAAAGTTCATCATTTTAGTTGATGATTCAATTTTTTTTTTTTTTTGAAATTCGTATTTTTTAGATTGAATTCAACTTTCTTGAAAATTAGTTTTTTTTGTTGCCAATTAGCTTTTCTTTTTGAAAATTAGTCTTTTTTTGGTTGAGAATAAGCTTTTTTATTGAAAATTTACCGATTCCTCATCTTTCTTCATTGAATATTACCTATCTTGTTAAAAAATTTTCTTTTCCGGTTAAAGAGTCAACTGTTTGCTAAAACATTGGACTTTTTAGCTTGAAAACTTAACTATTTTGTTAAAAATTCATCTACTTGAGTAAAAAATTATTCTTGTGTTGAAAATGTATCTAAAATTCCGTTAAATTTAAGTTGAAAATTCGTTAAATTTAAGTTAAAAATTCGTCTCTTTTTGTTTAATTAAACGATTTTATTGATCCGTTTTTTGTTGAACAGTATTTTTTAAACTGAAGATTCAACTATTCCATTTTTGATTAAAAAATTGTCTAGTTTAAAATTCAACTATTTGGTTTAAAATCCAATTATTTAGTCGAAAATTCACGTATTTTGTTAAAAATTCGTCTCTTGGTAGAAAAATAATCTTCTTGGTTGAAAATTCATCTCTAAATTAAACTTTCAACCAAATAGATGAATTTTGTACCAAATGGCAGATTTTTTAACCTTTTAAAAATTCTGCCATTTGGTACAAAATTCCATCTATTTGGTTGAAAGTTTAATTATTTTGTTAAAAATTCAACTATTTTATTAAACTCAACTTTTTGGTCAAAAATTCAACTCTTTTGTCAAAAATTTGTCTTTTTGGGTTGTAAATTCATCTTTTATGGTAGAAAAGTTATCTTTCTTGTTTGAAAATTCTTCTCCCTTAGCTGAAAATGAACTTTTAAGTCCAAAATTCACCTTTTCGGGTTGAAAATTAAATTTTCCTCTAAAAAATTAATTTTTTTGTCTTGAAAATTCACGTATTTTGTGGAAAATTCGTATTTTGGTAGAAAATTAACCTTTTTGGTTGAAAATTCATCCTTGTAGCTTAAAAATTCTGCCAGTTGGTACGAAAATTCAACTTTTTGGTTGAAAGTTTAATTATTTTATTAAAAATTCAACTATTTTATTAAAGTCAACTTTTTGGTCAAAAATTCAACTCTTTTGTTAAAAATTTATCTTTTTGGATTGTAAATTCATCTTTTATGGTAGAAAAGTGGAAATTCTTGAAAATTCACGTATTTTGTTGAAAATTCCTCTTTTGGTAGGAAATTAACATTCTTGGTTCAAAATTCATCTTTCTCGGTTAAAAATTCTGCCATTGGGTACAAAAATTGAACTTTTTGGTTGAAAGTTTAATTATTTTGTTAAAAATTCAACTATTTTATTGAAGTCAACTTTTCGGTCAAAAATTCAACTCTTTTGTTAAAAATTTGTCTTTTTAGATTATAAGTTCATCTTTTATGATAGAAATGTTATCTTACTTGGTTGAAAATTCGTCTCTCTTAGCTGAAAATGAACTTTTGAATCAAAAATTCACCTTTTCGGATTGAAAATTCAATTTTCTTCTATAAAATCAACCTTTTTGTCTTGAAAATTCACGTATTTTGTTGAAAATCCGACTTTTGCTAGAAAATTAACCTTCTTGGTTGAAAATTCATCTTTGTAGGTTAAAAATTCTGCCATTTGGTACAAAAATTCAATTTTTTGGTTGAAAGTTTAATTATTTTGTTAAAAAATCAACTATTTTATTAAAGCCAACTTTTTGGTCAAAAATTCAACTCTTTTGTTGAAAATTTGTCTGTTTGGATTGTAAATTCATCATTAATGGTCATCATTTATGAAAATTCATCTCCCTTAGCTGAAAATGAACTTTTAAGTCCAAAATTCACCTTTCCGGGTTGAAAATTGAATTTTTTTCTAAAAAATTAATCTTTTTGTCTTGAAAATTCACGTATTTTATTGAAAATTTATTTTTTGGTAGACAATCAACCTTCTTAGTTGGAAATTCATCTTTGTATGTTAAAAATTCTGCCATTTGGTACAAAAATTCAACTTTTTGGTTAAAAATTCAACTTATATTAAAGTCAACTTTTTGGTCAAAAATTCAACTCTTTTGTTGAAAATTTGTCTTTTTGGATTGTAAATTTATCTTTTATGGTACGAAAGTGATCTTTCTTGTTTGAAAATTTATCTCCCTTAGCTGAAAATGAACTTTTAAGTAAAAAATTCACCTTTTCGGGTTGAAAATTCAATTTTCATCTAAAGAATTAAATTTTGTCTTGAAAATTCACGTATTTTGTTGAAAATTCGTCTTTTGGTAGCAAATTAACCTTCTTGGTTGAAAATTCAATTTTTCGGTTGAAGGTTTAATTGTTTTGTTAAAAATTCAACTATTTTATTAAAGACAACTTTTCGGTCAAAACTTCAACTCTTTTGTTGAAAATATGTCTTTTTGGATTGTAAATTCATCTTTTATGGTAGGAAAGTGATCTTTCTTGGTTGAAAATTCATCTCCCTTAGCTGAAAATGAACTTTTAAGTAAAAAATTCACTTTCTTATGTTGAAAATTCAATTTTCTTCTGAAATTTAATCTTTTTGTCTTGAAAATTCACGTATTTTCTGGAAAGTTTGTCTTTTGGTAGAAAATTAACCTTCTTGGTTGAAAATTCATATTTGGAGGTTGAAGATTCTGACATTTGGTACAAAAATTCACCTTTTTGGTTGAAAGTTTAATTATTTTGTTAGAAATTCAATTATTTTATTAAAGACAACTTTTTGGTCAAAAATTCAACTCTTTTGTTGAAAATTTTTCTTTTTTTGTTGAATTCAACTTTCTTCAAAATTAACTTTTTTTTTGTTGAAAATTAGCTTTTCCTCTTGATTCCTAAAACATTGGACTTTTTAGCTTGAAAACTTAACTATTTTGTTGAAAATTCATCTACTTGGATAAAAAATTATTCTTGTGTTAAAAATTTGTCTAAAATTTCGTTAAAATGTTAAAAATCCGTTAAATCAGAGTTAAAAATTCGTCTATTTTTCTTGAATTAAACGATTTAATTAATCCGTTTTTTTTGTTGAACAGAATTTTTTAAACTGAAGATTCAACTATTCCATTTTTGATTTAAAATTTTTTAGTTTGAAATTCAACTATTTGGTTTAAAACTTAATTATTTAGTTGAAAATTCACACATTTTGTTAAAAATTCGTCTCTTGGTAAAAATTTAACCTTCTTGGCTGAAAATTAATCTTTGTAGGATAAAAATTCTGCCATTTGGTACATAAATTCAACTCTTTTGTTGAAAATTTGTTTTTTATTGTAAATTCATCTTTTATGGTAGAAAAGTGATCTTTCTTGGTTGAAAATTTATTTCCCTTAGCTGAAAATGCACTTTTAAGTCAAAAATTCACCTTGTCGGGTTGAAAATTCAATTTTCTTCTAAAAAATTAATCTTTTTGTCTTGAAAATTCATCTTCGTACGTTACAAATTCTGCCATTTAGTACAAAAATTGAACTTTTTGTTTGAAATTTTAATTCTTTTGTTAAAAATTCAACTATTTTATTAAATTTAACTTTTTGGTGGAAAATTAAAATCGCTTGTTGAAAATTTCTCTTTTTGGATTGTAAATTCATCGTTTATGGTAGAAAAATGATATTTCTTGGTTGAAAATTCATCTCCCTTAGCTGAAAATTAACTTTTAAATCAAAAAAATTATTTTGTTAAAAATTCAACTATTTTATTAAAGTGGACTTTTTGGTTAAAAAATCAACTCTTTTGTTGAAAATTTGTCTTTTTTAGTTGAATTCAACTTTCTTGAAAATTAGCTTTTCTTGTTGAAAATTAGTTTTTTTTTGTTGGAAATAAGCTTTTTAACTGCAAATTAAACGATTTAATTAATCCGTTTTTTTGTTAAACAGAATTTTTTAAACTGAAAATTCAACCATTCCATTTTTAATTAAAAAATGTTCTAGTTTAAAATTAAACTATTTGGTTTAAAATCCAATTATTGTCGAAAATTCACGTATTTTATTGAAAATTCGTCTTTTGGTAGAAAATTACCCTTCTTAGTTGAAAATTCATCTTTGTAGGTTAAAAATTCTGCCATTTGGTACGAAAATTCAACTTTTGGTTGAAAGTCTAATTATTTTGTTAAAAATTCAACTATTTTATTAAAGTCAACTTTTGGGTCAAAAATTCAACTCTTTTCTTAAAAATTTGTGTTTTTTTGACTGTAAATTCATCTTTTATGGTAGAAAAGTGATCTTTCTTGGTTGAAAATTCATTTTCCTCAGCTGAAAATTAACTTTTCAGTCAAAAATTCACCATTTCAAATTGAAAATTCATTTTTATTTAAAAAATTAATCTCTTTGTTTTGACCATTCACGTATTTTATTGAAAATTCGTCTTTTGGTAGAAAATTAACCTTCTTGGTTAAAAATTCATCTTTGTAGTGTAAAAATTCTCCCATTTGGTACAAAAATTCAACTTTTTGGTTGAAAGTTTAATTATTTTATTAAAAATTCAACTATTTTATTAAAGTCAACTTT
>CAKNYM010050164.1:0-18473 GCA_932195095.1 Andricus curvator | reverse complement strand
CAATTTTCTACCCAAAAATATAAATTTTCAAAAAAGAAATAATTTAAGCCAAATAATTTAATTTTCTACAAAAATAGTTGAATTTTCAACTAAGTAGAATAAACTTTTAACAAAATTGTTACGTTTTCAACAAAATTGTTGATTTTTTAAATAAAAAAAATATATATTTCAGTCAAGAAAGAAAAAAATGTTAACTAAATTGTTAAATTTTCAAGCCATAAAAAAGATTTTTATACAAAAGAATTGACTTTTCAACCCAAAAATATAAATTTTCAACAAAAATGTTAATTTAAACCAAATAATTGAATTGCATACAAAATAGTTGAATTTTCAAACAAAAATACTAAATTTTTAACAAATCTGTTCAATTTTCTACCCAAAAATATAAATTTTCAACAACAAAATTATAAACCAAATAATTTAATTTTCTACAAAAATAGTTTGAATTTTCAACGAAGTAGAATAAACTTTAAATAAAATTGTAAAATTTTCAACAAAATTGTTGAATTTTCAAGTCAACAAGATAAATTTTCAACAAAAAAGTTAATTGTAACCAAATAATTAAAATGTTTCACAAAAATAGTTGGATTTTCAAACAAAAAGGCAGAACTTTTAACAAAATTGACATATTTAAAAAAAAAATTTAATTTTCAACCAAAAAAGATTAATTTGCTACGAAAAAAAAGTAGTTATTTCATCTAAAAAATACCACTTTGAAACAAAAGAGTCGATTTTTAACCAAACTGTTGAATTCCCAAGTCAAAAAGATGAGTTTTTAACAATATAGTGGATTTTTCAAACAAAAAAATATTTTTCAGTCAAGAAAGAAAAAAATTTTCAATAAAATTGTTGAATTTTCAACCCAAAAATATAAATTTTCAACAAAAAAGTTGATTTAACAACAAAAAATTAATTATTCTGCAAAAATAGTTGAATTGTTAACCAAGCGGGTAAATTTTTAACAACATTGTTAAATTCTCAACAAAATTGTTGTATTTACAAAAAAAAAATTAATTTGTCTACAAAAATAGTTGAATTTTTAACCAAGCAGGATAAATTTTTAATAAAATTGTTGTATTCTCAACAAAATAGTTTATTTTACAAAAAAAAATATATTTTTCAGTCAAAAAAGTTAATTTAAACCAAATAATTTAATTTTTCACCAAATTATTGAATTTTCAACCAAAAAAGAGGACTTTTCAACGTCATTCTTGAATTTTCAACTAAATAATAAAATTGCTATTAAAAAAAAGGAACAAAATTTTGAAAAATGTAGGAAAATAACAAAATGATTAAATTTACTACAAAAATAGTTGAATTTTTACCCAAGTAGGATAAACTTTTAACAAAATTGATAAATTTCTAACAAAACAGTTGATTTTTCAAAAAAAAAAATATATTTTTCAGTCAAGAAAGAAAAAAAAATCAACTAAATTGTTGACTTTTCAAGTTAGAAAAACGATTTTTCTAGAGAAGAGTTAACTTTTCAACCCAAAAACATAAATTTCCAACAGTAAAAAGAATTTGAACCAAATAATTCTAATTTACTTTTTTTTCTTTTCCTGTTTTTTTGCTATTGTCCTCTTGCTCTCTTTACCCCACTTTTTCAATTTTTTTTTTTTCAATTTTTTTTCACAATTTGCTACAGTCCCTATAAAAGAAGCCTAAATTGTTGAATTTTCAAGCCAAAAACACGTCTTTTCTACATAAAAGTTGAACTATCTACTAAAAATATAAATTTTCATCAAAAAGTTAATTTAAACCAAATAATTTAATTTCTTACAAAATCATTGAATTTTTTACAAAATAATTGAATTATCAACCAAAAAGAGGACTTCTTAACATCATTCTTGAATTTTCAACTAAATAATAAAATTTCTATTGAAAAAAAGGAACAAAATTTTGAAAAATTTAACAAAATAACAAAATGATTAAATTTACTACAAAAATAGTGGAATTTTCAACCAAGTAGGATAAACTTTCAACAAAATTGATGAATTTTCAACAAAATTGTTGATTTTTCAAAAAAAAAAAATATATATATTTTTTAGGCAGGAAATAAACAAAATTCAACTAAATTGTTGACTCTTCAAGTCAGAAAGACGATTTTTCTAGAGATGAGTTATATTTTCAACCCAAAAATATAAATTTTCAACAACAAAGTTAAATTAAAACAAATAATTTAATTATTTACAAAATTATTGAATTTTAAACCAAGAAAGAGGACTTTTTAACATAATTCTTGAATTTTCAACTAAATAGTAAAATTTTCAACCAAGTAGGATAAACTTTTAACAAAATTGTTGAGTTTTCAACGAAATTGTTGCTTTATGAGAAAAAAATGTATATTTTGCAGTCAAGAAAGAAAAAAAATTCAACTAAATTGTTGACTTTTCAAGTCGGAAAGACGATTTTTCTAGAAAAGAGTTACATTTTCAGCCCAAAAATATAAATTTTCAACAGGAGAAATAATTTAAACCAAATAATTCTAATTTACTTTTTTTTCTTTTTCTGTTTTTTTGCAATTGTTCACTTGCTCTCTTTACCCCACTTTTCCAATAAAAAAGAAAAAATGTTGTTTACAATTTGCTAAAGTCCCCATAAAAGAAGCCTAAATTATTGAATATCCAAGCCAAAAACACGTCTTTTCTACATAAAAGTTGAACTATCTACTAAAAATATAAATTTTCATCAAAAAGTTAATTTAACGCGAATAATTTGATTTTTTACAGAATTATTGAATTTTTTACAAAATAATTGTATTTTCAACCAAAAAGAGGACTTTTTAACATCATTCTTGAATTTTCAACTAAATAATAAAATTGCTATGAAAAAAAGTGACGATATTTCGAAAAATTCAACAAAATAACAAAATGAAATTTGCAACAAAAAAAGTTGAATTTTCAACCAGTTAGGATAAAATTTTAACAAAATTGTTGAATTTTCAACAAAATTGTTGCTTTATCAGAAAAAAACATATTTTTCAGTCAAGAGAGAAAAACAATTGAACTAAATTGTTGTCTTTTCATGTCAGAAAGACGATTTTTCTAGAAAAGAGTTAAATATTCAATCCAAAAATATACATTTTCAACAGAAAAGTGAATTTAAACCAAATAATTCTAACTTACTTTTGTTTCTTTTCCTGTTTTTTTGCTATTGTCCTCTTGCTCTCTTTACCCCACTTTTTCAATTTTTTTTACAATTTGCTAAAGTCCCTATAAAAGAAGCCTAAATTGTTGAATTTTCAAGCCAAAAACACGCCTTTCCACATAAAAGTTGAACTATCTACTAAAAATATAAATTTTCATCAAAAAGTTTATTTAAAGCCAATAATTTAATTTTTTACAAAATTATAGAATTTTCAATCCAAAAGAGGACTTTTTAACATCATTTTTTAATTTTCAACTGAATAATAAAATTGCTATGAAAAAAAGGAACGATATTTCGAAAAATTTCACAAAATCATTAAATTTACTACAAATTTCAACCAAATAGGATAAATTTTTCACAAAATTGTTGTAATTTCAACAAAATTGTTGCTTTATCAGAAAAAAATATATTTTTCAGTCAAGAAAGAAAAAAAATGCAACTAAATTGTTGACATTTCAAGTCAGAAAGACGATTTTTCTAGAGACTTTTCTACATAAAAGTTGAACTATCTACTAAAAATGTGAATATTTATCAAAAACTTAATTTAAACCAAATAATTTAATTTTTTACAAAATTATTGAATTCTTTACAAAATAATTGAATTGTCAACCAAAAACAGGACTTTTTAACATAATTCTTGAATTTTCAACTAAATAATAAAATTGCTGTGAAAAAAATGGAACGATATTTCGAAAAATTTAACAAAATGATTAAATTTGCAACAAAAAAAGTTGCATTTTCAACCAAGTAGGATAAACTTTCAACAAAATTGTTGAATTTTCAACAAAATTGTTGCTTTCTCAGAAAAAAAAATATTTTTCTGTCAAAAGAGAAAAAAAATTTAACTAAATTGCTGACTTTTCAAGTCAGAAAGACGATTTTTCTAGAGAAGAGTTAAATTTATAACCCAAAAATATAAATTTCCAACAAAAAAGTGAATTGAAACCAAATAATTCTGATTACCTATTTTTTATTTCTTCTTTTCCTGTTTTTTTTTCTCTTGTCCTTTTGCTCTCTTTACCCCACTTTTTCATTGTCTTTTTCCCCTTCAATTTGCTACAGTCCCTATCAAAGAAGCCTCTACCTACCTGACAATCAAATACATTCGATGCATTCTAGGCTAGGGGTTGTAAGATCTGGCATGTATGTTTAATGAGGCCTATGTCTTACCAGCGCAGCGCAGCGAGAGACTTCTTGCCCCAGTGCCCATTATTTATTCAACCGCAGTGCAATTACACTGGTGTCTGTGTGAGAGTCACCCTCCTTAACTCTCGAGCACAGTTTCTCTTACACCCACTTACACACACCAGTTTTGCATCCGTGTGAGAGGAAAGACCTGAGACCTTTTGCCCTTCGGAACAGGTCACACCTGCTCTGCTCTGACGTGTATATCATAGATTCGCTCAATGCCAAGCATATAGAAATTCAGATTCGTTGACCTCCTCACACGTGTGGTTCGAGAATTAGGTGTCAATGTAAAGATCGGCTGTAGATTTACTTTGACGATTCAGGCTATAGCTTCTTGATGAATAACAATGGGGGTAGTATTACCCTGCACGTGCAGTCGCGTGAGTCGTGCTCGCGTTGAATTACAGTTTCTTTAAAGAGAGTTTTTAATTATTTTTACCTTCTCATCTTGATGAGAAGGTATTAGTTTTTTGTGAAAACCTACGGTCGCGGATTTGAATAAATCTACACGTTTCGAGACCCACAGAATCTGAAAAAACAGGTAAAGGATTCTTAAAGAATGTGGTGTAGATGAAACTTTAACAAGAGTGAAAGAAATTTGTTGAGATGGTTTGGAGATGTTCGAGAAAGAATAAAGAACTATGGTGGAAACAAGTGTATTTAGGAGACGTTAATGGTAGCGTACCCAGAGGCAAGCCGAGATAGGAGATGATATAAAAAATGATAGCAAAAGCAACAGAAACTCAAGGGCTTACAAGAAAAGATGTATGGATGTAGAGGAAGCAAAAGCTTGGGCATGTTAAAGGAAGAATGGATAACGAATGACGAAGCAAGTGTATTTAGGTGAAGTGAATGGTAGCGTGCCCAGAGGCATACCGAGAATGGAGTGGTGGGAATGTGTGAATGATACGCTACAGCCACATTATATAAAGACCGATTCACACATTCGTTACTTGCCGAGTGCCGAATATTCGCCTTTTGCCGAGTACTTAAGGCAATGTGACGAGTGGGTCACGTGACCGGATTCCTACCTTCCCGGCATTTTTTTTATTTGAAAACTTATTTTCACACGAATAGCCACATCGAGTTGAAAATTTGCGATAGTAAATAAAAAGCGCTAAGAAAGGCGGCTCTGGTTCTAAATTTTAATAATCATGAAAAAAGCACACAAAAATTATTTACAAAAAAATAACTTTTTTCATAATTATAAAAATTTAGGACCAGAGCGGCCTTTCTTAGCGCTTCTTATTTATTATCCCAAATTTTCAACTCGATATCGCGTTTCGTGTGAACGTAAGTTGATTTTGAAAAAAAGCGTCGGTAAGTTAGGAATCCGGTCACGTGACCCACTCGTAACATGGCCTCAATCCCCAAATGTTCGCCGAGCAGCGAGCAAACCCGAGCACTGGTATCCAGACATGCGAGCATTGCCAAGTGCCCAGTAGTTTTGGAAACGGCGAATATTCGCTCTTCTCTCTTCAATGTGTGGATGCTCGTCCCAAACATCAGTTTCTCACTCTACTCGCCTTCCCAGTGGGCAAAAGAATTCAGGATGTCCTAGAGACGTCTTCGGTACATCCCTAAGATGTATTTTGGAACATGTCTTTTGGACATCCTAAGGAAGCTCTTAAGACGTCTAATGTCAGTACGAAAGATGTCCCGATAACGTTCTATGTCTTTAAGACGTCTTTAGGACATCATTAGAACATTGGACGTCTTAGAGACGTTGATCTCGGCGAACTTTTACTCGGCACTCGCCGAGTAGCGAATGTGTGAATCGGGCTTGAAGAGCAACGAAAACACAAGAACTTATATGAAAAGATGTATGCATGTAGATGAAGCAAAAGTTTGGGCACGTTAAAGAAAGAATGGATAACGATTGAAGAAACAAGTGTATTTTTATGAAGTGAATCGTAGCGTGCCCAGAAGGAGACCGAAGATGGAGTGGTAGTAATGTGTGAATGATACACTACAGCGACATGATATAAAAATCAAAAGACACACACAAGCTTACATGAGAAGATTTATGGATGTACAGGAAGCAAGCGTTTGGACACGTTAAAGGGAATGGAGAATGACTGACGTAACAAGTGTATTCAGGAAAAGAGAATCGCAGCGTACCCAGAGGTAGACCGAGGAAGGAGTGGTGTCAATGTGTGAATGAGTCTCTACAGTGGCATGATATAAAGAGCTACATAAACACAAGACCTGACACAAAAATATTTATGAAGGTACAGGAAGCAGGCGTTTGGGCATGTTAAGGGAAGAATGAAGAACGATTGAGGAAACAAGTGTATTTAGGTAAAGTGAATTCCAGCGTGCCAATGTGACGACCGAGGAAGGAATGGTGGGAATGTGTGAATGATAGAGAAAGCAAAATTTAGGCATGTTAAGAAAAGAATGGAGAACTATTGACGAAACAAGTGTATTTAGGTAAAGTGAATGGCAGCGTGCCCAGATGGAGACCGAGGAAAGAGTGGTGAAAATGTGAATGAGAGACTAAGGGCCGTCCATAAACTACGTTATGTATTTGTGAGGGGTGCAGAGGCGATGGAGCCCTAGGGGGCACAGGGGGAGTGCCCCCTCCCCCAGAAATAGACCAGGGAGGGGCAAAGTACTTATTTGCCCCCCTCTGAAATCGAATGATCATTGAAATGATTGAAATCTTTAAAATGTTTTTGAAATATTTGCTAATATTTGTGATATTATTGAAATCTTTGTGAAATCATTTATGCCTTCGTGAAATCTTTTAAATCTATCTGAAATCTTTGAGAAATCTTTAGGAAATCAATTAAATCTTTGCTCAATTTTTGAAATCTATCTGAAAGCTTTGTCAAATAATTAAAGTATTTGAGAAATCTTTTCAATCTATCCGAAATCTTTGCGAAATATTTCAAATATTTTTGAAATATATTTGGTAATATTTTTGAAATTATTGAAATCTTTATGATATATTTCAAATCTATCTGAAATCTTTTTGAAATCTTCAGCAAACCATTGAAATCTTTGTTCGATTTTTGAAATCTATCTGACAGCTTTGTCAAATAATTAAATTATTTGTGAAATCTTTTTAATCTATCCGAAATCTTTGCGAAATATTTCAAATATTTTTGAAATATATTTGGTAATATTTCTGAAATTATTGAAATCTTTGTGAAATCTTTAAGAAATCATTTATGCCTTTGTGAAATCTTTTTAATCTATTTAAAATCTATGTGAAAACTTTAGGAAATCATTGAAATCTTTGTTCGATTTTTGAAATCTATCTGAAAGCTTTGTGAAATAATTAAAGTATTTTTGAAATCTTTTAAATCTGTCTGAAATCTTTGCAATCTTTGGGAAATCCTTAAAATATTCATGAAATCTTTTAAATATTTCCGAAATCTTTGTGAAAACTTTTGATTCTATCCAAAATCTGTGCCTATCTATCCAAATCTTTGCGACATATTTGAATGCTTTGTAAACTTCTTTTAATCTTTGGGAAATCCTTAAAATCTTCATGAAATTTTTGGAAAACTTTGTGAAAGCTTTGGTAAATCATTGAAATCTTTTAAATCTTTGCGAAATATTTCAAATATTTAGTAATATTTGTAAAATTATTGAAATCTTCGTGAAATCTTTGGGAAATCATTTATGTTTTTATGAATTTTTAATCTATCCGACATCTTTCGAAATCTTTGGGAAATCATTGAAATCTTTGTGCAATGTTTTAAATCTTTTTAAACTCTTTCTGAAATCTTTTTGAAATATTTGTAAATCTTTGCGAAATATTTAATATAGTTTTGAAATATTTGGTAATATTTGTGAAATTATTGAAATCGTTGTGAAATCTTTGGGAAGTCATTTATGTCTTTGTGAAATATTTTGAGTCTATCTGAAATCTTTTCCAAATCTTTGTGAAATCTTTAGAAAAGCATTGAAATCTTTGTTTGATTTTTGAAATCTATCTGAAAGCTTTGTCAAATAATTAAATTATTTGTCAAATCTTTTAAATCTATCCGAAATCTTTGCGAAATATTTTTAATCTTGTTGAAATATATTTGGTAATATTTCTGAAATTAT
The DNA here is from genome assembly GCA_932195095.1 of Andricus curvator. NCBI lineage: Eukaryota > Metazoa > Arthropoda > Insecta > Hymenoptera > Cynipidae > Andricus > Andricus curvator. Next base: position 10,073 of record CAKNYM010050164.1, on the reverse strand, counting down.
TGAAATCTTTGTGAAATCTTGAGGAAATCATTGAAATCTGTGTTCGATTTTTTAAATCTATCTGAAAACTTTGTGAAATATTTAAAGTATTTGTGAAATCTTTTAAATCTGTCTGAAATCTTTGCAATCTTTGGGAAATCCTTAAAATATTCATGAAATCTTTTAAATCTTTCCGAAATCTTTGAAATCTTTGTGAAAACTTTTGAATCTATCCAAAATCTGTGCCAAATCTTTTGAAATCTTTGGGCAATCATTGAAATGTTTGTTAAATCTTTGAAAATCTTTGCAAAATATTTTTGAAGTATTTGGTAATATTTGTGAAATTATTGAAATCTTTGGAGTATCATTGAAGTCGATGTGAAATCTTTTTAATTTATCAGAAATCTTTGCCAAATATTTGAAATTTTTGTGAAATTTTCGAAATCTTTGTGAAATCTTTAGGAAATCCTTGAAATCTGCATTCGATCTTTGAAATCTATCTGAAAGCTTCGTGAAATAACAAACGTATTTGTGAAATCTTTTGAATCTATCCAAATCTTTGCGAAATATTTGAATGCTTTGTAAACTTTTTTTAATCTTTGGGAAATCCTTAAAATCTTCATGAAATCTTTGGAAAACTTTGTGAAACCTTTGGGAAATTATTGAAATCTTTTAAATCTATCCGAAATCTTTGCAAAATATTTGAATTCTTGTGAAATCTTTGGGAAATCATTTAATTCGTTGTGAAATCTTTATGAAAGGTTTGGGAAATCATTGAAATCTTTTAAATCTTTGGGAAATATTTCAAATATTTAGTAATATTTGTAAAATTATTGAAATTTTCGTGAAATCTGCGGGAAATCATTTATGCCCTTGTAAAATCTTTTAAATCTATCTGGAATATTTTCTGAATCATTGTTAAATCTTTAAGAAATCATTGAAATCTTTGTTCAATTTTTGAAATCTATCTGAAAGCTTTGTGAAATAATGAAAGTACTTGTGAAATCTTTGAAATCTGTCTAAAATCTTTGCGAAATATTTTAAATCTTTGTGAAATCTTTGAAATCTTTGGGAAATCCTTAAAATCCTTATGAAATCTTTTGAATCTATCCAAATCTTTGCGAAATATTTGAATGCTGTTTAACATTTTTCAAATCTTTGGGAGATTACTGAAGTCTTTGGAAAACCCTGTGAAATCTTTGGAAATCTTTGCGAAATATTTTAAATATTTGGCAATATTTGTAAAATTATTGAAATCTTTGTGAAATCTTTGAGAAATAATTTAAATATTTGTGAAAACTATGTAAAATCTATCCGAAATCTTTGCTAAATATTTGAAATCTTTGTGAAATCTTTGGGAAATCATTGCAATCTTCGTAAAGCCTTTTCCGAAATATTTTCGAAACCTATGAAATCTTTGGGAAGACATTGAAATCTTTGTGCAATCTTTGTGAAATCTTTGGCAATATGAATTTTAGACCTGTATTTATTATTTATTATTTACTATTCATTGTTTATTTATTGCTTATTATTTTTAAATTTTTACACAGTATAATATTATTATATTATTTACAAATTATACCATTCAATACTTTGTTAAAAATTTATTTTTTTTATTGAAAATTCATCAGTTTGGTTGAAAATTTGACTTTTCCTTTGTTGCAAATGTTCCTTTTTAATTAAGTTCAACTATTTTCAATTTCAAAATTTTAATTTTTTTTTTAAGTATTACATTTTCTGTTGAGAATGCATCTTTATTGGTTAAAAATTGAAATAACTTGTTGACAATTGAACTACTTTGTTTTTTGTTTAGTTGAAGATTCATCTTTTTTTTATTTCTATTTTTTTTTTTTTGAAAATTCATCTTTTTGCGTTAAATATTGAACTGTTTTGTAGAAAATTTTATCTTTTAATGTCTTGGAAATTAAACAGTTTAGTTTAAAAAAAAACTTTTTCGTTGAAAACTCATATTTTTGGTTTGAAATTCAAATATTTGGTTGAAAATTCAACTATACTGTAAATAATTAGCCTTTTTCTCTTCAAAATTAAACAAATTTGTTCAAAATTCATGTATTTTTTTGGAATTCATCTTTTTGGTAAAATATTAATCTTCCTGGTGGAAAAATCAATTTTTTTTGTTGAAAATTAAAATTTTTTGTTGAAAATTCATCTTTTGGTTGAGAATTGAACTATTTCCTTAAAAACTCGGTCCTTTCGTTTAATTCAGCTGATTAAAAATTCTTTCTTTGGTAGAAAATTTACCTTTTATTCTAAAAAAAAGTCTTCTTTCTTGGTTGAAAATGAACTTTTTTTGTTAAAAATTCAACTTTTGGGGTTGAAAATTCAACTTCTCGGGTTGAAAATTTAACTGTTTTGTAAACAATTCGCCTTTTTCATTTCAAAATTCAACAACTTTGTTGAAAATTAATATATTCTGTCAAAAATGTATCTTTTTGGTACAACCAAATCTTCTCTAAAATTTTTAATCTGAAAATTTAACTTTTCTATTTTTGGTTGGAAGTTTATACTTTATAAGTTGAAAATTCAACTATTTGGTAGAAAATTAATGTTTTACGAATTTGTCCTTTTTTGAATGGAAAATTAATTTATTATCGTATAAAAGTAATCTTTCACTGTTGAGAATAAACTTTTTTGTTGAAAATTTAATCACCTAGAAAAAAAATCGTCTTTTTGGGTTAAAAATATAACTATTTGGTTAAAAATTCCACGATTTTGTTGAAAATTAGTCTTTTTGGTGAAAAATTAGGTTTTGGGTTGAAAAATCATCTCCTTGGTAGAACACCTTCAAACCTTAGACATTTAAAGTTTTTCATATTAAATGCAATATGGTATTTACATTAATTTTATTTAAAATATTCTATTCCCCTGCTATTTCCTATTTAAAAAAAAAATCAGCCTATTTCCCCAATTTTGAGAGAATTTTGGGCATCGCCACTTTTCGGGAGTGGGCTTCCTGCATTGGGAATCGAACCCGCGCCAACGCATGACGCATCTACGCTTAAGACTATTTTACTTTTTTTCGATTTGTTATTTTGAATTTGTTTATATTTTCCTTTAAAGTTGATTAATTATTTGATCTGATTGTTTTTGATTAACAAATAGCCAATTAAAGAGTCAGTTAATGTTTATTAAAAAGGGGAAAAACCTGGATCTATATTTATCTTCGAACCAAATTTTATCACAATCTGTACAAGTGGATTCTATAAAAGTGTCTCCACTCTCACTTCTTTTCTTTGTGAGGTCTTAAACGTCGTGAGAAAACAGTGACATATGGTGTTTCCCACTAACCATGTGAGGGAAAAAAAACTCCAAGTGGAAAAGCTCTTCTTGAACATATTATGATTGCAGTACTTTATATTATTTTGATAAATCAAATCTGAATCTATTTTTAACTCAAGACGTGAATTTAATTTACTAAAGATTCAGTATTGAACCAAAACATTAATTCGATTTTTGAATAATTACCCAGTGGGCAAAAAAATTAAGGATGTCCTAGAGACGTCTTCGGGACATTCCTGAGACGTCTTTTGGAACATGTCTTTTGGACGTCCTAGGGATGCTCTTAAGACGTCTAATGTCAGTACGAAAGATGTCCCGAGGACGTCCTATGTCTTTAAGACGTCTTAAGGACATCTTTAGGACATTGGACGTCTTAGAGACGTTGATTGGACTGACATTGGACGTCCTAGGAACGTCCTAAGAACGTTATTGGGATGTTCATAATTTTGTGCCCACTGGGATACATATACCCAGTGGGCACAAAATCATGAACATCCCAAGAACGTCCTTGGGACGTTCCTAGGACGTCCAATGTCAGTCCAATCAACGTTTTTAAGACGTCCAAAGTCCTAAAGATGTCCTAAAGACGTCTTCAAGACATCCCAGTGGGCAAAAAAATTAAGGATGTCCTAGAGACGTTTTCGGAACATCCCTAAGACGTCTTTTGGAACATGTCTTTTGGACATCCTAGGGATGCTCTTAAGACGTTTAATGTCATTACGAAAGATGTCCTGAGAACGTCCTATGTCTTTATGACGTCTTAAGGGCATCTTTAGGACATTGGACGTCTTAGAGACGTTGGTTGGGCTGACATAGGACGTCCTAGGAACGTCCCAAGTACGTTCTTGGGATGTTCATGGTTTTGTGCCCACTGGGATAGGACGTCCTCAGGATATCTTTCATACTGACATTAGACGTCTTAAGAGCATCCATATGATGCGCAAAAGAAATGTTCCAAAAGACGTCTCAGGGATGTCCCGAAGACGTCTCTAGGACTTCCTAATTTTTATGCCCACTGGGTAGGGTAATTGGTACAGTGGTTGGCCACCCTCCGATAATTTAAATATTTATAAAATTAATTATGCATCTGTGTATTTTATAATTTCTATGGACGCTTATAGAGTTTTTTTTAAATTGTTAAACTGGAAAAATTCCTTAAGGCCATGTGACGAGTGGGTCACGTGACCGGATTCCTACCTTACCGACACTTTTTTTATTTGTAAACTTATTTTCACACGAATAGCCACATCGAGTTGAAAATTTGGGATAATAAATAATATGCACTAAGAAAAGTGGTTCTGGTCCTAAATTTTAATAATCATGAAAAACGCAACAAAAAAATTATTTACAAAAAATTTTTTTTTTTTAATTATAAAAATTTAGGACCAGACCCAACTTTCTTAGTACTCCTTATTTATTATCTCAAATTTTCAACTCGATGTGGCTATTCCTGTGAAAATAGGCTTACAAATAAAAAAAGTGTCGGTAAGGTAGGAATCCGGTCACGTGATCCACTCGTCACATGGCCTTAAGAGGCCAATTATTGTCTCAATCTCAATTTTATTTTAGCTCAAGACGTCAATTTAATTTACTGAAGGTTCAATATTGAACCAAAACAATTATTCGATTTTTGATTAATTATGTAGGATAATCGGTACAGTGGTTGGTCACCCTCGAATATTTAAATATTTATATAATTAATTATCCATCTGTGTATTTTATAATTTCGTTGGACGCTTATAGAGTTTTTTTTTAAATTGTTAAACTGGAAAAATTCCTTAAGGCCATGTGACGAGTGGATCACGTGACCGGATTCCTACTTTACCGACACTTTTTTTATTTGACGTTCCTGGTGCTCGACAATAACAGGAAAATTGTTGATATCGCCTAACTTTCATAGAGTAACATTAGTTGAAGATGTTTCAATATTATATAATGAACAAAAAAAAAATTTATAAACAAACTATTTGTTGAAAAAATGATTTCCACGATTATCAATAATTTTACCTTCTTTGAGTTAGATTGCAAGAAATTTGATTGGAAACAACATTATAATAGAAAAAATTTCTCTGAAGATTATGATTGTTCATATTTTAAACAAATTCAATAAACAAATTCAATAAACAAATACGTTAATCAGGCATTTTTTGACAGAAAAATTTGTTTTTTTCTTTGTCAATTTTTTAAATTAGAAGCTTTATGATGATTTTAGCAAAATCTATAATTTTTTTTCTTAATTTTATGATTTTTTCAAAAAAATTTAATAAACAAATTTATTACACGGGCATTTGTCGGCAGAAAAATTCGTTTTTTTCAATGCCAGTCCTTTTAGTTAGGAACTTATGATAATTTCAGCAACATTCATAATTAGTTTATAAATGTATGATTATTTAAACAAATTTAATAAACAACTACAATAATCAGTCATTTGTCGACAGAAAAAATAGTTTTTTTTTTTCCGATTTCAGCTTTTTTAGTTAGGAACTTCATGATAATTTCAGTAAAATTCATCATTTTTTTATTAATTTTATGATTTTCTTTAACAAATTTGATAAACAAATGCATTATTAAGGCATCTGTCGACCGGAAGATTCTAAGAAACTTAAATGGAAAGGACTGAGATTGAAAAAAAAACTTTTTCGTCGACAAATTTTAATTGGGAACTTCATGATAATTTAAGCTAAATTTATAATTGTTTGATAAAATTTATATTTGTTCAAAAATCAATTTGATAAACAAATGCATTATTTGGGTATTTGTCGACGAAAAAGTTTTTTTTTCAATCTCAGTCCTTTCCATTTAAGTTTCTTAGAATCTTCCGGTCGACAGATGCCTTAATAATGCATTTGTTTATCAAATTTGTTTAAAAAAATCATAAAATTGATCAAAAAATTATGAATTTTCCTGAAATTATCATGCAGTTCCTAATTTAAAAAGTTGACATAAAAAAAAATAATAATTTTTCTGTCGACAAATGCCTGATTAATACATTTGTTTATTAAATTCGTTTATAATATAAACAATTATAGTCTTAAGAGAATTTAAAAAAAATATAATATTGTTTCCATTCAAATTTCTTGCAGTATAACTTTAAAAAAAGTAAAATTATGGATAATCGTGGAAAAGATTCTTTCAACAAATAATTTGTCTATAAACATTTTTTTTGTTTATTATATAATATTGGAACACGTATTTAACACGTATTTCCTTATCATAATTTTTTTTCAGTTTTTTGACGCAAAATGTTTCTGATACACAAAAAACCACTTTATACTGATAATTAGATGTTTACATAAATTGTTTAAATAATTTAGTATTGTCCAATTTTCAATTATAGTCAGGTAAATAATTAATGAAAGTTAACAGAATAAATTTCTTTAAAAATTTATTATTATTGTTAATAATATTCGCTTTGAATAATGCTAGGAATGTGGTTTTTCGGAAATTTTCTACTTTTTGTCCACATTTAGCTTGGATTGACTTATTGATTAATTAAATTTAGCAAAAATAATTGTCTAAACAAATTTTTATTGTTGACAACTATCTTCATCTATATTAATGCCAGTTACTTGCGGTTTTTTTGGTTGAAATTTTTAACTTTTTTCCACTTTTTAATTAGAGTGAATTAATAATTATATCATGTGGAAAAATGATTGTTTAAATAATTTATTATTATTATTGCTAATAATATTCTCTTTGCTTAATGGTAGTAAGTTGCAGTTTTTTTCTGAAATTTTCAACTACTTGTCTATTTTTCACTTGCAGTGACTTAATAATTTATTCAATTTAGCAAAAATAATTGTTAAAACAAATTCTAATTGTTCATAACTATCTTCATCTCCTCATTGCCAGTTAGTTGCGATTTTTTTCTGAAATTTATAACTTTTTGCCCACTTTTCACTTAGTGAGGTAATAATTTATTCAAGTTAACAAAAATAGTTGTTTAAACAATTTATTATTATTGTCAATAATATTCTCTTTGATTACTGGTAGGAAGTTGCGGTTTTTTCTGAAATTTTTAACTATTCGTCTATTTTTCACTCGGAGTGACTTAATTATTTATTAAATTAGGCAAAAATAATTGTTTAAACAAATTATTATTTTTTTAACTATCTTCTCTTAGATATGTGCTAGAAAGTTGTCGTTTTTTCTGAAAATTTTAGCTTTTCTTTGACATTTTAATTAGGAAAGAATTATAAATATTAATATTATTTTTAGCAAGTTGTGAATATATTTTTCTGAAATAAAACAGATATTTGAAATATTCTTCAAATTCTCTATATGAATCATATTAAATGTAATTTTTCCTTGAAAAAGTTACTTAGAGCCTTTTCGCTGAAATTAATATTAATATTTATCATTTATTTCTAACTAAAAAGTCGAAGAAAAGCTCAAAATTTCAGAAAAAACTGGAAATTTGTATCGCTTATCTAAGAGAAGATAGTTATAAACAATAATAAATTGTTTAAATAACTATGTTAGTTAACTTGCATTATTTAACACTTTGCGAAGTCAAAAGTGGGTAAAAAGTTGAAAATTTCATAAAAAAAAGCGCAATTATCTAGCATTAATGAAGAAGAAGATAGTTACGAACAATAATAATTTGTTTAAATAATTATTTTTGATAAAATAAATTAATACTCTAAGTGAAATGTAGACATATAGTTGAAAATTTGCGAAAAAAACGCAACTTTCTAGCATTTTTATAACTGAATATTATTAAAATAATAATAATTGTTTAAACAATTCGTTTTGTTAACTTCAATCAAATATTTACCTTACTCTCATTACAAATTGGACAAAAGGTGGAAAATCTTTGACAAAAATGCAATTTTCTAGCATTATTCTGAAATAATATTATTAATAATAATAAACAATTGTTTAAACAATTATTTCTGTTAACATTAATTACTCTAATTGAAAATTGGACGAAAAGCACAAATTTTTGAAAAAAACGCAAATTTCTAACTCTATTCTATGAGAAAATTGTTAGAAACAATGATAAATTGTTTAAACAATTCATCTTGTTAACTTTAACCAATTATCTACCTCACTGTCAGTGGAAATTTGACAAAAAGTGGAAAATGTTTGAAAAAATACTATTTTTTAGTATTATTCTGAAAGAATATTATTAATAAATAATAATAAATTCTTTAAACAATTATGATTGTTAACATTAATTAGGTATTACCTCACTCTAATTGAAAATCGGACAACAAGATGAAATTTTCAGAAAAAACCACAACATTCTAGCATTATTCAAATTGAATATTATTAACAATAAGAATAAATTGTGTAAACAATTAATTTTGTGAACTTTAATTACTAATAATATTTTTAATAACAATTTATTTTATATATTTAATAACTTATTTACCTCACTGCAATTGAAAATTGGAGAAAATGTCGAAAATTTTTCACAAAAATGCAATCTTCTAGCATTATTCCAAGAGAATATTATCAACAATAATAATAAATTGTTTAAACAATTATTTCTGTCAACATTGATTAGGTATCACCTCACGGCAATTGAAAATTGGGCAAAAAGTAAAACATTTTTTAAAAACCCGGGACTTTCTAACTCTGTTCTGAGAGAAAATTGCTAAAAACAATAATCAATTGTTTAAAAAATTCATTTTGTTAACTTTGATCAATTATTGACTTCACTCTAATCGAAAATTGGACAAAAAGTAGAAAATTTTTGAAAAAAATGCAATTTTCTAGCATTGTTCTGAAATAATATTATTAACAATAAGAAGAAATTGTTTAAACGAATATTTCTGTTAACATTATCTAGTTATTACCTCCCTCTAATTAAAAATTGAACAAAAAGTAGAACATTTTTGAAAAAACCGCGAATTTCTAACTCTATTCTAAGAGAAAACTTCTAAAAACAATACTAAATTATTTAAACAATTTATGTAAAAATCTAATTATCAGTATAAAGTAGTATTTTATGTATTAGAAATAATTTTTAGCGAAATTTTTTTAATGAAAAATTTTGTTTTCAGGTTGAAGGTGCAAAAGGATGAAGGTCGAAGGATGAAAGTCAAAGCTATGGTGAAAAGTTTCGGAAGTCACCTCGAAAGAGAGCCACCTGATGCCTACCTTATCCTCTTCATCTTCGTTTTAAGTGTATCAACAACACTGGGCATTGATCTCTGTACGTAAATGGACTCACTTTTGAATTTTATAAAAATTATTAACTGATTTTTTTTAGCATGTTTCGACATGATGTCAAGTTCTTATCAAGGCATTTTACATATAAAGTTATGGGAAAAAAGAAAACCGCTGAACATTATTTGAAACTTTTTGCTAAGTCATATTGTTGTAGACACTTTTTAAAACAATTTTTAAAACAAAATTTAGTTGAAACGATTGTTGGTAATAAAAAAGAAATCATTCTTGATGTATTAAAAAAGATATTGTATGACTAATTAAAGACATTTTGGATAAAGATTATGATTGAGATAATTTCAAAAAATTACAATCTCATAGAAAAGTTTTTTAAGGATCATTATATGTGACGTGGAACGAATAAACCAGCTTCAGAATCGATTTTTTGGTCCAAAGGCTGGTTTCTTCGTTCCACGTCACTTCGATCGTGGAGCAATGGGGATTTTTTTATTCGATAGGCGAAATCTTCATTATTCAGAATCAATAATAAACGGAAAATCGATTTTTTGGTCCCAAGGCTGGTTTGTTCGTTCCACGTCACATATGTACATTAAATTGTAAACGGTTTGTGAATAAAACATTGGTCTAGAACAATATGATTTAGCAACAATTTTCGA
>CAKNYM010050163.1:161612-204508 GCA_932195095.1 Andricus curvator | reverse complement strand
TAATTGATTTTATAATAAATTTGATATTTTTTCTAATGATCATCGAAACCCGTAGTAACATATCGGTAAATTGTGCAGATCTGGGTCCTCAGATAAAATTCGCCAAAATTTCTTCATTGTAGATGCATTTTCAGTGCATACAGCCAAACATCGATCGTGACCACAGGCTGTCATTGGCTCTTTCACTACTTTAGCAAAAAATTCACCAGTGTGATTTCATACTCAATATCATTTTGTACAATATGAATGATTATTTGAAAGTGTTGAAAATTTATTTACTTAATGTCATTCCAGGCATCTAGTTGGATTGCGTAGCTAGATGCTTTTTCGATGAGTTTGATAACCTGGCTTTCAATACGCTTGTACTCTTGATCTAAAAACGTTGTGGACAATGTTGTTCTACTCGGTAAGTGGAAGGATGGTCTTAACGCTTTAAAAAATTCTATCCAATAAAAATTTTCAACAAGGGAGAAAGGAGCTCCTGAAACGAAAATAGCGCGTGCCAGTAATTCCCATAGTCTATTCTGAAAAAAAGTAATAATATATTATGGTTATGCAAAGTTTGGAATGAATAAAACGATAAATAAAATTATTAAACAGTTTTCTTCTCACTTTTTCTGAAATGTCCATTTCTCTGCATTTTCATAATTATTCTCTCTACCATCAAGTCTACCATTTGACAATAAAAAGGCTTGTAACACTACATTAGAAGAAAAAAAAATTCATAAAGTGAATTTTGTTTCCCATTATCTTCATTCAAAAAAATAAATTATTATATAATATTTATTATTTCAAAGTAAACTTCTATCGCTAATATGTATGGAGTCTTCCATCTAACCAAAAAAAGGGTTGTACGGTTCGTTACTTGTTCGGGACTTTTGGAACTTTCCAGTGATTTTAGGAATTTCTGATTATTTAAGAATTTTTAGAAATTATTAGTAATTTTAGAAATTTTGGGGAACTTGAAAATTGTTGGTAATTTTCGAAATTTTGGAAGTTTCCAGTAATTTGTGGAAATTCATTGGTCATATATGGTAAGCTTCGGTTACTTTATGATAAATCTAAAGAAATATAGAATGTTTCTTTTTTTAATTAATTCTATATGAATATTTCAAAACATTTCAAAACATTAATTAAATTCCTTAACAAAAATATCTGAGGCAATTTTTTTCTGGTTAAAAGATTTTCATACATTTTAGGAAGAATTTGAATTGTCGTAAAAAATGCTGAGAATTTTTGATAAAAATTTTAAAATAATTTAGATTTTAGAAAGAATGCCAAAATTGTAAAAAAAATAGCTGAGATTTTAAGACAATTTTAGGAATAATTGGAGTCAGTTCAAACAACTACAAGTTCGAAGCTGAACCAAATTTTTCCTGAAATTTTGCAAAATTTTCTAAAATAATAAAAAAGATTTTGAAATGTTCTAGATGCGTTTTCGAAATATCTGAAATCTTCAAAAATCTTTTGAAATTTTCTCAAAAAAACTAAGAGAATTATATTGGTATAATCTTAAAAACAAACAAACTCAACATTAAATAAACTCGATCATCTGGACAAATGCAAATTTTTGAGAATATTATTTTACTGTTTTAACTTTCTCATTGTAGGAATGTTGAAGAAATTGAAGGAATGTCTTTCATGTAAAGTTTTATAAATACGTCATGATTTTCAAAGCGATGTGGCCTATTTTCATATAGTCAGGTTGTTTTAGTTTAAAACGAATACCAATCAAAATAAGTTGTAAATTTTATAGAACAAAAAAATGTGGGTGATAGGAAAAAATCTTGAATTACAAAATAAACATTCTTCTTAGTTCAAAGATTACTATAGTACTTTAAAATTACATTAAATTAAAAAAAAACTACTCAGCACATTTAAAAAAAAAAAGAATTTATAAGAATTTCTTGAGTATTAAAAAAAAATTCTTCGATCAAATATATTTAATTACTGTAATTACTGTAGTTTTAATAAATAATAATAATTATGAAACGATTTTTTAATCATTGAAATTTGGGAATTTCCTGTCCAGAATTTCATTCTTCGGGAATATGCAAATTCTGAATTTTTATATTTCGGAATTTTTATGTTACGGAATTTTTATATTTTCTTTTTCAGGATTTTCCAGTCGTCCGATGAAGTTAATAATTAATTTATGAAATTAATGAAACTCGCGAAAAATAAAATTTTCAAATTATACAATTCCCGAATATAAAAAATTAAAAAAACTTATATTATGAAACACAAATTAATAAATAATAAATATTAGGTTTATGTAATGAAAATATTTTTTATTTAATGTATTATTTATTATTTGATTATTTATTTATTCCATTAACAAAAATATTCAAACGGAAACCGTTTGTTCCAGATTCTCTTGATGCAAGGTAATTCTGTTTCCAGGATAAGACATTTTCGTGTATAAACACCACATTTTTGAAAACAACATCATATTTTTAGAAAACGATGTTGACATTATTTCTTATGACCTACTTTTATCTTTTCGTTATTTCTTATCACTTCAAAATATTCGAGAACTGTAATTATTATAATAATTAATATAATAATTATATTGTAATAATATTCATTGTTATTTTTTGCATAATTTAGAATTTTTCGGAAATGTGCAAAAACATGCTTTCTTTTCAACCAAAAAAGATCAATTTGAACCAAAAATGAAATAGTTAAATTTTCAGTTCAAAACGACTTTTAAACTGAAATGATAAATCTTCAACTAAGAAAATTAATTTTTACCAAACAATAGAATGTTCAACCAAAAAAAAGATAATAATTGTTTAATAAAAAAAAAAAAAATTTCAGTGAATTTTATGAATTTTTTACAAAACAATTTTAAGTTTAACTAGAAAATGAATTTTCAACTGAACTGAGGAATCGTTGGTAAAAAAATTTAAATTTTTGATTTTTCAAGGAAATTTGGAAAGTTGTTATGATAATCTTAGAACTTTCAAAAAGGAACGTTTTTCTTTTCTTAAATTTTTTTCATATCGTGCGTTTTTTGGCTTAGAATTTTGGATGAACAACTTTTGTTTATTATTTCTATTTGTAACTTGTGTTGTTTTTCTAACAATTTAATTTTTTATTGTAAATTCTATTTGTTACGATTAAAACAAAAACTATGCGTCCTGACAAAAAATTATTAATCAAAAATGTATAGCTCTTTTTTCGATGAGCAACTATCGTCTATTCATTTGTTCATAGTTTGTATCATTTTTACAAAAATAAATTTTTTTTATATTTATTTTTCACGATTAAAACAAAAACTACGCATTATATAAAAAAATGATGAATTTTCAATTCTCAATTCAAAAAAGAAGAGTTTTTCTTTGCTTGACATTTTTTTCATATCTGGCGTTGTTTGGCTTGAAATTTTCATTTTTTTTTCGAATTTTGAAAATGCCATAACTCTGATAATTTTTCTCTTGCCGAAAAAAGTGATAAGGATAAATTGTTTGATTTTTCAAGTAGTTATTGAAAAGTTATCCGTCATATAGACGACAACGACAACAACGACGACAGACAAACATCGACGTAAAAACTATTTTTTCTGACTCAGGGGGCCTTAAAACATCGACATTTGATGGAATCCGGGAAAGATACTTTTCATATCAAACCAATACCTTCTCATTGAGATGAGAATGTGAAAATCTGAAAGATTTTACGGAACTTTTTTCAATTTTGACAGATTTTTCAAATTTTTAAGGAAAGTTCAAGTCAGTTTGAAATTTAATTAGGAATTTCAGTAGTTTTGAAGAGATTAAACATATTTGAAAACTTAAACGGACTCGAGTCTTTCCCAATATTTTGTAAAATCCTGTAAAAAGAAAGAATTTCTCTAAAAATTTTCTAGCCAAACAACGCACGGTATGAGCAAAAAATCAAGAAAAGAAAAACACACCAAAAATAATGAAAAATCAAAAATTCCATTTTGCGGTAAAACTATGCAAAATACGAAAAAAATTAATTTACAAAAATGGTGCACATAAAGAAGATCTACAAATTTGTTAATTATCACTTTTTATAGGATACAAGCTATGAAAAAAATGAATAGACAAAAGTTGTTCTTCCAAAAAAGTGTGAAAACTCATTCTTTTTCATGAATAATTTTTTGATTGGACGCGTAGTTTTTGTTTTATTCGTAAGAAATAACATTCAAAATAAACAATTTTTTTTTGAAAAACGACACATAGTACGATAAAAATTAAAAGACAAAAATTGTTCAACCAAAAAATATCTACACATTTGTTATAAACTCTTGTCATAAAATTATATTGACAATAAAAAAAATTAACCTTTTGCAAAAGGGACACAAGCTACAATAACATTTCATGTAACAAAATTTTTCGCCTAAATTATATCCAGAAATTTGCTTCGAACCATCTTACGCTAGGATGCGTATTTTTAGTTTGAATCGTAAAAAACAACATTGAAAATAGACAAATTGTATTTATGGAAAAACGACACAAGTGGCAATAAAATGTTTGATACAACTTTTTTTTTTAATAGAATGCGCACTTTTACCTAATTATAAAAACAAGACAATGAAAATAATTTTGTTTCAATACCACTGCATAATATGAATTAGGATAATATAAATTTATTAAAATGATACATTTTTCAGTGTGAACATCTGTTCAAGTGATATGATCATATATATTATCATTTTCGTTGTTGACATTATGATTTGACTTATCTGACGTCTTTGAAATTTTTTTTTGAATTCCTCAAGAAACTTCAAAAAAAACTATTTTCATATAAACTTGAAACCAAATAAATTGTATTAAAAAACAAATATTTATTAGACATTTGTATTTTTACTCAAAACTGTTTCCCCCCTCAAATCGAAAAATTACACAAGCATGCAGGGCTGAATTGATGATACTAGTGTATTTAAATTATCCGTAAAATTATGCCTGCGATTATTCTGGAGAAAAAATTTTTAATATTATTTACAGCATTTTGTACATCACTTTAGATACAAGTTCAAATTATTAGAAAGTCAAGTTTAAATGTAAGCCTTGGCAGAGATAGCGCTGGATCGACAAACATAGATTTCTTATCAAGGATTTCCTATTTCGTGTCACGGTAGTATACACGTTATTGTGGACGGTTTTTTACATTTTTCACTTATTTCTTTGGAAACTATTATATGAATTCAAATTTTCTCAAATTTATCATGTATCAGGTGGTGACGTGACAAATCAGATGTTTTTTTATATTTTTCAATTTTAAAATTCGGAAAATGAACCAATCTTTGTGGAATTAGTTCTAAACTGTTAACAAACATTTTCTGTTAATAGACAGTTTGTATTTAAAATTGTTGTTATTTCTCATAAAATCTGCAAATGAGAGACAATTAAAATGTTGATTTCTTTCAAGTTGAAAGCCATACAAAATTATTCAACTTTTATGTTTTATTTATTAGTTTTTTCTTTGCAATGCAAAATTTTTTTTTTAAATCCAGTATTTTTAAAAACAAGTCAGATAATAAATTTTTATTTTCAATTCTAACGAGGATTTTTTTGCCGTATGAAGATCCGTAAGGAAAAACGTTTGTTTTCTCCAAGAAATATGAGTGATATGGTAAGATTTCCACAAACGAAATTATTCCTTTCTAGGATTTCTAAAAAAAGGTTCTTCTAGTTTTCTATACTTTGCATTGAAATGTTTTCAATAACGATGTATAATTATGGGAAAACTTAAAAAATGGTGCATACTATCAAAAAACTGAACAAAACATTTTGTAGAACTCCTAGAAAGCCACAAGTTTGCTTTCGGGCTTTTTTATGTATCTAGCATAGTTGAAAAAATGATTGTTTTCCACTTTTTGATTTTTTTTTTGGTTTAGTTCCGAAAATTACTTATCTCCGATTGATTTGAAACTAGGTATACCTACGTATTTTGACTCGCTGATTACAAAAATGATAGTGAAAATATCAGCAAATTTTATTTTCAAGGTCAAAACACCAAAAGACGGTGTTTGCTTCCTCATAGAGAAAGCTTTGTAGTGGTAACATTTTCCAAAATTTTTAATTCATTTAATTAAACCTTTCTCAATTTAAAAATGTCTAATACAATGTTTTGAGTAATTGTTCAGATGTGTGTGTGTATATATCTGTGTGTCTGTGTGTGTGTGGATGGGCGGATGTCACACTTTTTTGTGAACACGATAACTACAAAACGGTTGCAGATAAATTGATGAAATTTGGAGGGCTTATTTTTCCCACTAATATATTGAAACTGACCGAACGATTTCTAGAAATATTTGTTGTAATATTTTTTTAGCACTAAATAATATTTTAAAAATCGGTTCTTTATAGTAAAACTGTTTTCATTAACATAATTCAAAGTTGATGCAAGAACAGAAAAGATGTGCTGATTCGAGACGAATCGATTGACCTATAATATTAATACATTTTATTGAAGAGTAAGGACGCTATGGTAATGCATAATATTTGAAAATGCGGTTTTTTATAGTAAAACTTTTTTCTTCAATATAATTCAAAGGTGATGCAAGAATATGAAATATTCCTCGGTTCGAAATGAATCGATTGACCTATAATATTAATCAATTTTCTTAAAGATTGAATTTTTTCATTCTCATAATTTAAAGTTGATGCAAGAACGGAAAAGATTTCTTCATTCGAGGCAAATCGATTGATCTATAATAATAATACACTTTATTGAAGATTAAGGAAGTCATGCTCATTTATAATATATCCATAAATGGAAAAGACTTTTTGATCATAAATTTTCAAATAGAATAATTCTGACAATTTTTGTGAAGGAAAAAAAAGCTGGGGAAGGATAGGGTGCGACAGAACTTTTCCCTTCCCTTCTCCAGCTCGAAAAATTATCATTTCGAATACAAAATTTGATTTGTCTGATTTGTCTTTTTATTAAATTTTGTTTTTTTTTATTATTTCGTGATTTTGTATTTTTTGTAAATTTCTGTTTTTAAATTTATCAAAATGAAGTCTTTGGTTTGTCTATTATTAAAAAAAATCACTAATGCTTATTGAATATTTGTCTTTTTGGTAGAAAACTCAACTACTTACTTGAAAGCTGAACTGCATAGTTGAAAATTCATTTCATTAGTCGAAGATTCATCTCTTTGATGAAAAATTAAAAAAGTTTGTTAAAAATTATTTTTTTGCTTAAAATCAATTTGTCAACTGCAAATTTAACTATTCCGTGTTCGTTTATAGATTCCTCGTTTTAAGTTTAGAATTAAACTCTTTTATTGAAAGTGATATTTTTTGTTTGATAACTTATATTTTGGGGTTAAAAATTCAACTATTTTATCGAAAATTCATATTTGCTGTTTAAAAATTCAACTATTTTGTAGAAAATTCATCTTTTGGTTTATACATTCAAAATTTTGGTAGAAACTTGAACTAGTTGGTTTTGAGTATTTACCTATTTAGTCAAAAATCAACTTTCCCGTTGAAAATTAATATTTCCTGGTTGAAAATTCAACTGTTTTCTAGAGAAATCGCCTATCTGGTTTGAAAATTCTACACTTTGCTTAAAGTTTGATTATTTTGGGTTAAAAATCCAATTGTTTGGTTAGAAGTGAATCTTTTTTCGTTCAGGGTTCAACATATTTATTCAAAATTCTACTTTTTTTAAAAGTTGAGATTTCATCTTTTTGGTTAAATTCGACTGCTTTTCAATAAAAATTAAAAAATTTTCCATGTTGAAATATCAACTATTATAAATTATATTGCCTTAAGAATTCATCTTTTATGATTGAAAATTCAATTACTTGGTTGAAAGTTGAACTTTTTTGATAAAATTAATTTTCCGGCTTGTTGAAGATTTTCATGATTTCAATTGAAAATTCAATTGTTTGCAATAAAATTAAAATATTTGGTTCAAAATTTAATTATATTATAGAAAACTTAAATGTTTTCTTGCAAATTCTTCATTATGGATAGACAATTATTCTTTTTTTGTCTTGAAAATTCAACTCTTGGGTTAAAAATTCAACTATTTTGTAAGAAATTCTAAAAAAATTAGCAAAGAGTCTTAATTTTCTGAATTGAAAAATATATATAACGTAAGAGAGCAAGTGTTTTTCAGAATTTTCAGCCTTTTCCCGTTGAAAAGATCAAAAAATCAAAATTTGCAAATCATTAATTTTTTGCACGTGGAAAATTATTTTTGAATCTTTCTAAACATTATTCATAAAAGAGTCAATTTTAATTGTGAATGATTTTTAATGGAAGGGAAATAATCATGTTCTTAAGATTTTGATAACATGCTATAATTTATCAACTTTTCACATACAATTTTTTTAATTTTGCTGGATTTTTCAGAAAAATTTCAAATGATTTTTTATGGTGGACAATTAATTTTTGAAGAATATTGAAACAGACCTTAAAACATTTCAAAAGATTACCAAAATAAAAATAAACTTGGAGATTTTAGGGTAATTAAAAATTTTTTTAAAGTGTTATCAAATACTTTAGGAAAAGATAGAATCATTTAAAAAGATACTGATAAGTTTTCAAAAAATTTGTAGAGTGATTTAAAATTTGAAAATATTTCAAAAAATTTAACACTAAATGTAAATTTGTGTTGACTTTTAAGCTTTTTAAGAATTCTAAAAGAAGTCAAGATAGTAACAATTTTGTTTTTAGGAATCCCGGGAAAATTTTAAATGATTTCTCAATTTTTTTAATTTGAAAAGATTTTTCAAAATCTTAGGACATATATATTTAAAAACATTGCATTCTGATGGCTTGAACAAAGTTAAGAAACATAATAATTTTTTACAATAAAATGAAAAGTAGTCAATGGCCTTCAAATTAATTATACAAATTCGCCTTCATTTAGGATAAACTTGAGTGTCTAAAGAAGTCGATTTTTATTTCATAGCATTTTGTCTGACTCAAAAGCAATTTAAAAAGACTCTTTGAATTAAAATTGTTAAAATTTTACGAATTACTAGGTAATTTTTTATAAATTTTATCAGCGAAAAGTGGGCCACTATATTGTTTTAAACAAAATTGACAAAAAGACCGGTCAAAATTTTTATTCGATTTTAACGTTTTTTTTTACAGAATCTGTATAAGTTTTTTTTGATAACAAATGCATGAGACCAGACCTAGTTGGAGCACTACTAATATGGAGGAATTTTAGAAATTTTATTTTTATTTTAATATGAATTTAGGAAGTTTTGTATTGTTACGAAAACTTTCGAAATTTATTTGTTAATTTATTAATTACCAAATTTTTTTTTAATTTTGGGAGCTTACGCAAATTCAGAGTATCGAGTAATTTTTACAATTTCTGGAAATTTGCGGTAATTCATGTCAATAAATGGTAAATTATGGAAATTTATAGTAAATGTGTGAACAACTAAGGAAATTTTGGAAACTGATCTCAAACTTATAAATTACCAAACAATTTCAAATTTAAAACGAAACACCTAAACAATTTTCCAGGTAAAATATTTTTCAAAAAGGTCAAGGTCATTCTTGAAGTAACTTTTAACAAGAAATCCAGCTGTGACATTTAATTTGACCTTGAGCTTGACCTTCAAGGTTATTTCAACGTCAACTTTGTTTTTTAAAGTGGGAAACCCTATTTTTGATAACAACAATCGAAAGAGCGGGAAATTTTACGCCCAAGCATGTACTCAGGTCATGGGTCCAGGGTGACATTGAACTTTAATTTTTTTGATTAAAGTTTTTTTTTTAACCTTGAACTTCAATTTCACGTTCAAATTTAAGGTGACCACTGGATTCCTCGTCAAAAGTTACTCCAAGAATGACCTCGACCTTTTCCATAAACACGTGAGCCGAAGCAGTACAGATTGGACCAACCCTTACCTGGGTCAAGCCTAAAAACCTTCAGCTGAAGTTCAAGGTCATCCTTGACCCATGACCTGACTACATGTTTGGACGCAAAATTTCCCGCTCTTTCGATTGCCGTTGTCAAAAATAGGGATTCCCACTTTAAAAAACTAAGTTGCCCTTGAAATAACCTTGAAGGTCAAGCTCAAGGTCAAGCTCAAGGTCAAATTCAAGGTATTCACTGGATTCGACTTTAAAAGTTACTTCAAGAATCACCTTGATCTTCTTGAAAAATATTTTACCTGGAAAATTATGTAAGCGTTTCGTTACTTTTTGGACACCCTGTATATATATGCATATGTATTTATATACAATTATTTGAAAATTGTTTAAATTAAAAAAAGACGGAAAATATCAATTATTTTCCATTCTGAAACTAAATTCAATCGGTGCAACAACCAAGTTGTTCACCCAAAAAGGATCTACAATTTTGTTATTAATAATTTTTAGATAGGACCAGTAGATTTTCTTTTAATCGTAATAAGTAAGATTGAAAATGAAAAAATTAAATTTTTGAAAAACGACACAAGAGGCGAAAAAGATGCAAAGACAAAAGTTGTTTATCCAAAAATTATCTATTTTGTTATAAACTATTTTTTAAAAAATTTATTAAAAATAAAAAAATTAACTTTTTGAAAAAAGAACACAAGCTACAATATCATTCTATTTACCAAAATTTTCACCTAAATTATATCTACAAATTTGCTTAGAAATATAATAGAGGTAAACATAATGTAGAAAAGTTCATATTGTTGACAACATCGAGTGCGAAGCACGAGGTACGTGATGATAAATAGAAAACATGTTTTCGTTAAAGCCAATGATGCTTTAACAAAAGAAAATTCACAATCACTAAATTCCAGTTGTCGGTGCTTTAAACTTTAATTTTGAAAGGCCTGCTCTCAAATGTAGGAGAAATCGTTTTAGCTGTTTTAGATGGCGGCAGATGAGACAGGGTTCGTTAAATGCACTATGGGTTCGTTTTTTGGGGCTGCTGAACATGACTGTGTGATCTCTTTTTATTTGGTCCTTGTTTTGTGAAGCCCGCATAAATCATTAACTTCTGACCTACATTTTTTAGTGATATGGTTCGTTTTTGGACAATTATTATAATTATTATTATTATTTGTACTAACTCAAAAAACCATCTCAGACCTATGATATACTTTTTCTTGTACTTACTCTCTAAATTTTTCATTAAGGGAAGTTTTTTCGGTTGTTTTTCAGAAATTAATTTGTGCAGTTTAAGAGAGACTAATAATAGCCCAAAAGTAGGGCATGATGAAAACATCGAAATTCCAATTTGGAGCATGGTCGCTCTTTCCAACTTAGTTAGACTCACCGAAAATATTTGATCTACGCAAGGCCGTAGCCAAAAAAGTTTTTCGAGGAGGAATTTCGCCGGATGTCGGTCAATTCAGACACGAAAATATCTAAAGGTTCAGTGGGTGACAAACCTCGCCGATATAAAAAACTGTTAGATCTAAGGTAAACAACCTGTTGTCGCGGAATTTAGAAACGTACCTCATTACGAAAAATCGTGACCATTCAGAAAAATCTTCAAGAATTACATTATAACTCGCTCTTTCTGGCCGGATCTATCTTGCAAGGATGAACATCATCATTCTTTTCGTTACCTGCATCGGTTTCATTGTTTTAATCAGTAAGTGTGATATAACATACGTCATATTAATATTCAGTTAGATTTTTTAGAATCAATATTATTATTACTACTAACCATGATTTTATTTTATTTTGCTCTTTAAATAAGATTACATATTTAAATTCAAAATTAGCAGCAGACTTTTCATAGTATTTTGGTCGCAGCATCCGATCCGTTTGAAACGATAAGAAGACGATATTGTGAATCTTGTAAATAGGATGTGTGAAATTCACCAAAATCACGTGTTTACACTTTATTGCGTCTGAATGGAAATAATAGACTTTTTTCACAATTGATCTACTTTGCCTTACTTTACTGACCGAAATCACGAACACTCAACTAAATCATTAAAGAAATTTATTATTTTTTTCTTATTGCATCCGTGAAATTGTAAAAAAAAACTGTTTCATTCACAAAAAAAAAACAGAATGTAATCTTTACAGCGATTTTAGAGTAATCTTTACCTGCAACAAAAATTAACTTCAAGTGTTAAGATTTACCCACCACATGGGACATGGTTACCATGTCAACTCAATTGAATCTTGTTTTGTTTTGATGCGACAAAATTCAACTTCACCTATTTGAAAATTACCCGCAACAAAAATTCACTTCCGTTTCTTCTGTGTTATATTAACACTCAATTATTAAATAGATTAATGCAATTGTTTATAGTCAGACATGACATAGTTTTTTCAGCACACATGTATGCTACCATGACACAAAATAGGAAATCCTTGGAAAGAAATCTATTTTTGTCAATCTAACGCTATCTCTGTCAAGGCTTTAATTTTTATCTGATCAGACCTAGTTTTAGTTGAGGATATAACTATGTTGTTGAAAATTTTGTCTTTTTGTTGGATATAACTATTTTGGTTAATTTTAATTCTATTTAGGTAAAAGTCTAGTATTACACTATTGGTTGTGAATTAATATGTATTGGTTAATAATTCAACTTCATAAATGGTATTCGATAGAAATGTCAATTGTTTTATTTTTCACAAACTTTAGAGTTTGTTTCAAATCTTGTTTGGTGCAGTTTCGTTAGTTATAACGAATAGATAGTGCATTTGTTTCATATATTCAGTTTTTTAAATTTGTTTAGATTGTGGAAATTAGTACATACCAAATGTATAATTATTCCCCTTGATAATCATTTCGTTTGAAATATGCAAAACAATGTTCATCAGAAAGCTTGAAAATAATTACTGTTTCTGTAAACTTCTCCTTTCAAAAACTTTCTTTTTTTACGAGTGAGCAACTTAGCCCCACATTTTGAGGCAACGTTGCTCACACATCAAGGAATGATAACTGATTGTTTTTTTATTAAACGTATGTTTGTACTTCATGATATGAAAAAGGACCATATATAGATTATATATTTAAATCATTAATCAGTGTTTCAAAATTCATGAATCTCTTTTTGTTTGTAATGATCTAGCTTCAGTGCAAGAAGATGTAGGACCTCTACGATCCGAACATTTCGAAAACATTCGTGTAGGAAGCAACATTTCTGTGATGTTTAGAGGTAACCGCTATATTGAACATGGACAACTTTATAGGTCTGATCTTCACAAGGATTATGACTATGCGTACAGCCCAAGAACACCTACCCCAGGCGGAGTAGAGCGCGTGCATGTAACAGTTGTTGATATTGGTCTGCCTGGTGTGCCACTGAGGGAAAACCATCATTTCGCTACAGGGCTCCGCCGTCAAAATAATGTCCTGAATAAAGTGAATCAACGAACCCAGTGTTTTATAAAAACCGACGGTCATGTTTTCAGGGCAGGACTGTCACTTACCATGCCAAATCTGAAAGATTTCCCTAGTATAGTCACTATACGCGGTGAATTTGTGCAGAATGATTATCGCTTATTTTATGGGGCGCTGCACGTTTTTCTCCCGAGTGTTAATGATGACCCAGTTCTATAATAAAACTGATTATAAGAAACTACCCCATAGGACATCATGATATTAACTACAATGTTCATATGGAAATCATGTATTATTTTCGTTTCCAATATAAAAACATGATAAAAACGTTTGGACAAGTCTCATCCCAATGTATCTGATTAGGATTTTCAATTGGACAATAATATCATCGAATAAAATTATTATTCTTTCTCAAAAATTCTCACCTAGTTTTATTTCAATCTCCTCTATATTATATATTTATATATATATATATATATATATATATATATATATATATATATATTCGGTTTTGATTCCTTGGGATTCGAACCGAAGGGCCTATGACAAAGCCACCGGACGCGTCCTCGGGTTGCGGATAGAGGGTCCCTGTACCAAGGGTTTCTTCTGAATATGGTTACAATCATTAATAAGCAGTCGCGGACAATTGTCCAGGGATGGTCCCGAAGGAATAACTCCTAAGCGAAGGCGTAACAACCGTGCCGAAAGCTGAATGGCACCTGGGTGAGGTGTCTCAAACGGTGACTCCGGGATACCGGGCGACCTCTCAGAGTATCAGCCTTATCCTTGCACGCGGGGCTCTACAAGGATGGACTAACCCTTTTCCCTAGCTGCTCGTGGGAACAACAATGACAACACCAACCATAGTTGTAGAAAGTGCGTTTCAAAACAATCGAACGCGCAGGGCTCCCGACAATGGGTCGGACAACAATGCCGACTACCCTAGAGTTGGGGGAGCCAATCAAGACGGAGTCAATGCGATTGACCGGCGGAATCTCGTTACTTTTAAGTGGATGCAGCGAGAACTTTGGCAGATGCAAACCGTAAAACAAAACCAACAGTTGATCATAAGACCAAAAGACGAATGCATCAACTTAGCACAAAGATAGGCTGGGCAAGACAGTACGCGTCCCGCATTCAGTGTGTGATTGACTACATAACATCTGGCAGGACTTTCACTGCCAAGGTTCGACAGTTCACGCGCGAACTGCGGATCCGTCATCACACAATCAACAAGTCAAAGCTACTGACCATCAGGCAGCATATTGTTGACAGAATACGAGTACTATCTGACGCTAGGAGAAGTCTAGAGCGGAGAGAGAGGTGGCTCAGAGAAAATCAACAGTTTTCGCCTGACCCATCTCGACTCTTCCAAGACCCTCCATTTACTGTCGACCATCCGCCCAAACCAGAGGAGGTCGAAGCATTTTGGAGAGAAGTCTACGAAGTCCAACATCCACATAAAGAAGGCTCAAAGAACATAAACAGCTTCAAGGAGCTGTGCAATGCCCTCATCACAGCGGAGGAGGAATGCCCACCTATCACTACCGAGGAGGTGAAAAACGTATTAAGAGGCATGAAGAACTATTCCGCTCCGGGACCAGATGGCATCAAGACCTTCTGGTGGAAGAAGTTTCATTCAACCCACCAGCATCTGGCCCGAATTTTCACCTCATATCTAAAGTCGGAAGAGCCTATTCCGGGGTGGTTGGTGGAAGGGCGCACAGTGCTCCTGCCGAAGAAGGGCAATTTAGCTGGCCCTAAGAATTACAGGCCAATAACTTGTCTGAACACACTGTATAAGATCTTCACAGCTATCCTAAATGATAGGATTGTTCGGACAATTGGACCTGTATGGCGAGAGATGTATGAACAACGTGGCTCAAAGAAAGGCGTAGCAGGATGTCCGGAGAACCTGCTCATCGATAGATGTGTCTGTAAAGACGCAGCATCCTATCAGCGTTACCTATCGATCTGTCTGTTGGAAAGCTTAAAGGTTTATCCATACATCGTGAGGTGCATAGAGAGAGTAATGCCGCTTTGGAAAACCAGATTTACTATCTCATCCGGAAAACATTGTGTGATCATTCACAGTGTTACCTTTCAGAGAGGTGTATTTCAAGGCGACACCATGAGCCCTCTCCTCTTTTCCTTACATTATTGCCACAATCTCTCGCACTTCGCCATTCCGACGGGTAACTCTGCGGCAAACCTGGAAACCGAAAGCATAAGGTCACACATGTATTTTACGTGGATGATTTTAAGATCTATGCTAGAAATCAAGAGAAACTACATCTAGCTCTAGATATTGTAAAAGTGTACACTCCAGAGATTGGAATGGAGTTCAGGTTAGAGAAATGCGCCAAGGTTAATTTGAAGAAAAGAAAACTTAGTGGCATCCCTGAAGATCCTGAGCTCGTCGACAGAAGCGCTATACGACACCTTGGCGCTGGGGAGACCTATACATACCTGGGCGTGCCACAGAGCCGCATGTTGTACGTGACATCTATAAAGAATACTCTCCGATGCAGAGACGAACGTCTCATCCAACGGATATGGTCTTCCGCACTGTCTGCGAGGAACAAAGTATCTGCGACGAACATGCTTGCCGTCTCAGTAGTACTCCAGTCATTTGGAGTGGTTCCATGGACGAAGGACAAGCTCAGATCCCTCGATATCGGGTCCCGGAAGGTTATGTACATGAACAGAAGCATGCACCTTAAGTCTTCTGTTCCGCGAATGTACATCTCACGCTGTCAATGTGGTCGCGGAATACTGGATCTTGAATGTCTTCACAACAGGATTATTCTCGGTACAGAACATATAGTCGCGAATGGACGAGAACCTCTTCTTAAAATGGTCAGGAATCACGCAGAACTGTGCAAAGGGCGTTTCTGTACGAAGCAGCGGAGGAGGCTGCTGAAACACTCGGCCTTGACTTCAATATCAGGAGTGAGCAAAATGCATCAAATCTTATCCATCTTGAGTACTCACTCCTGAAGGCGCGGATTAAGAAAGCGCAGGAGAAAAACTTCCGTGAACAGCTCCTCGACAGGAGGATGCACGGCATCTTCACAGAAATGTGGAAGATGAGTCTATGTCGTATGAGCTAACGTTTGCTTTCCTTAAATCACCCGGATTGAAGTCGGAAATGGAGGTTTTCATTTTGGCATATCAGGGCGGTGTCATATCCGCTCTCCGGCCACTCTTGGCTGACATCATCTGTCTCGGGATGTTTAGTGTAGTTAATGGAAGTATTTGGTAAAATCAACCAAATTATTTCGTTACTCTAACCAAATCATTCTCTAATAAATAATATATTTCTTAAAAATAATCAAAGGTTTATTTGTGCTGACCAAATTTTTTAGTTTCAACGAACAAATTGGGTTGAAGTTTCGATTATCCCTGACGAAAAAATTAATAACATTTTTCCATAACTGTCATATTGAGATTAGTTAAATGGATAACTTTTCTGAATTTGACATCGGAATCTTAATAAATTTGCGTTTTGGAGCGAGATAAAGTAAAAATTCTTGAGGAATTTTCGTTTTATAAAAATAAAGTTTTTTCCTTTATTAAAAAAATTAAAAAAGACACGTCTCTTTTTGGAAAGAAGGTGTGCCATAAAATTCCCTATGAGAATGCTGTTTTGAAAGTTTCATTTAATAAAAATATATTTGTCGTAGTATCAGGGGCCAGACGGAACTATCAGCAAAAGAGTATATGCGCTTACACTATCCAGAGGCTCCATTTTCATTTCTGTCTGCTTAAATTTTAACTGTTAAATTCTACAGCTTT
Organism: Andricus curvator; assembly: GCA_932195095.1. Lineage (NCBI taxonomy): Eukaryota > Metazoa > Arthropoda > Insecta > Hymenoptera > Cynipidae > Andricus > Andricus curvator. The sequence continues at coordinate 187,456 of CAKNYM010050163.1, read as the reverse complement.
ACTTTTATTTTCCAAACAATAAAGATTGTACAATTTCTAAATTTTAAGTTTGAAATTGTCTGATGCGAAGTTTTCAATTGCAAATTGTACATATTTCAAGAATTTTTATTTTCAACTAGTTTTATTATTTTTAATGACTATTATTTTCTAATAAAATAATAAATCTTCAATAAAAAAATTACACGTTTAACGCAGTAGTTGAATTGAAGTAGAACACAAATTTCCGTAATTTTTAATAACAATTTCTATAAACGAATATATATCTCAATCTGGCATTTTGCCGTAGAAAAATATTACTATTTTTGTAATTATTCCTAAAATTCCCTTGTATTTAATAATTTACTGAAATTCCCCAAAGTAAAATATTACCGATTTTGAAAATTCCCTAAAATATAAAATTCTGGAAACAAAATTGCAAACAGGAATTTTGTTAATTTTTGGCATTTTTGGAAATTATTGGGAATTTTTGAGATTTCCAGTGATTTTAGAAATTTCTGATTATTTGAGAATTTTCAGGGATTATTGGTGACTTTAGAAATTTTGATAAATTTGAAAATTTTTGGTAATTTTTGAAATTTCGGAAGTTTCTGGTAATTTGCGGAAATTTATTGGTCATGTATGGTAAGCTTCGGTTACTTATTATAAACGATATAGAATTCATTTTTGTTTGGTTAAAAATTCCACTATTTGTTTGAAAATTGAACTCCTCTTTTCAAAATTAATTTTTTTGGCCGAGGATTCACCTATTTTGTTGAAAATTCGTATATTTCTATGCATTTTGAAAGAATTAAGAGCATCACAATTTTTTCTGGCTCCTACTAAAACTTGAAATTATTTGTTTTGAAATACTATTTGAAATTATTATTTCAAAAGATTTCGAAAAATTTCAAAATATTTGTTGAATTTTCAAAAAGAAATCAGGAAGATTTACGATACATTTTTTAGTTGTGGAAGATTATTAAATAGCTTTTGAAAACAAGTTAGTCATTTTCAAATTACATATAGAAGTTTTGAAAACATTTTTGAAATAATTTAAAATTTGAAAATATTTCCAAAAATTTAATACAAAATATAGACTTTTGATTAATGGTATAATAACTTTCTTATTGCAAAAATGTTGAAGGAATTGAAGGAATGTCTTTAATATGAATAAAGTAAGGCTACAGAAATTAAATTTATGAATAATTCTTGTTTTTCCATTTGGAAGATTGTAAAGTTTTGTAAATACGTCGTGATTTTGAAAGTATAATATTATTTATTTAGAAATAAGTTGCGAATTTTGTGCAATTTTATTGAGTTCGGAATAAAATGAAAAATATGAAAAAATTAAAAATATTTCTAACGATTGATAGGAAAAAATCTTGAATTACAAAATACACATTCTTCTTAGTTCAAAGATCACTATAGTACTTTAAAATGTATTTTTTTACACAAAAAAAATTTAATTGAACCAAAAGTCTTCGGTTTAGAAAAATTATTTTTTGTTGCAATGCAAATTTTTACTTAGAATTTGAAAGATAATTTATAAGAAGATATTGAGCAATAACAAAAATTTCTCTGATCAAAATATTCAATTACTGCATTTTTAATAAATAATATCAATTATAAAACAATTTTTTCAATAATTTAAATTCGGGAACTTGTCAGTGTCGGAAATTTTATAATTTGGCAATTTTCTGTCGCGAATTTCATTCTTCGGGAATATGCAAATTCGGAATTTTTATATTTCGGAAATTTCATAATTTTCGAAATTTTTTGTTTCAAATATTCTCTTTTTAAGGACTTTTCAGTCGTTTTAAGAATTAATAATTAATTAATAAAATGGATAAGACTCCCGAAGCAGAAAATAAAATTGCGGACACAGGGAAATTTTCAAATTATATAAATTCCAAATATGAAAATTTTTTTTAAATTTATATTATAAAACACAAAATTATAAATAATAAAGATTACATTTATGTAATAAAAATATTGTTTATTTTAATTTATTATTTTATATTTGATTACTTATTTATTGCATCAACAAAAATATTCAAACGTAAACCGTTTGTTCCAGATTCTTTTGATGCAAGGTAATTCGGTTACGACGATAACACATTTTCATGTATAAACACTACATTGTTGAATACATATTTTTAGAAAACGAAGGTGACATTCTTTCTTATGGCCTACTTTTATTTTTTCGTTATTTCTCATGACTTCAAATTATTCGATAACTGTAATTATTCTAATGAGTAATATAATAATATAATTAATACTATAATAATTTTCATTAAATTTTCAGCTATTAACGAATTTTCAACTAAAACGATGAATCTTCGACTAAGAAAAAGAATGTGTACCGTACAGTGGAATTTTCAGGAAAAAACAAATTTTAACTAAAAAAAAAACAAATTTTTAAAGTATTTTTATTTTTTACCAAACATTTTAACTTTTAACTAAGAAATGACTTTTCGACTAAATTAAGGAATCTTCAGTGGAAGTTTTAACTTTCTAAATTCATCTCTTAGGACGAAAATTCATTTCTTGAATTGAAATATTTACTGCTTTGATACAATCTTTTGAAATTAATCCATCTGCTTTAAATATTATCCTTTTTCCTGAAAATTCAATTCAGCTCAATTCATTTTTTGAGGTTAAAACCAGAACCGTTGGTCAAAGGATTTGAATTTTCGATTTTTCAAGAAAATTCAACGAATCATATAAAAAAATGATCAATTACAAATTTGTAGCTCTTTTTTGGATGAACAAATTTGGTTTTTATATTATTTTCGCATCTTGCATAGTTTGACCGCAAAATAGGATTTTTTATTTTTCATTATTAGAATTAGAACGGCAAAGTTTTTTTTCCTCCAGACTTTTTTCATTTCGTGTGTTGCTTGGCTTAAAATTTTCATTTTCTTTTGTTTTTTTTTTGCATTTGGAAAAAGCTATAATTCTGAGAATTTTCGTTTGACCGGAAAAAGTCATTAGGATAAATTGTTCAATTTTTTGAGTAGTTATTGAAAAGTTATCCGGTATACAGAGGACAACGGCAACAACGACGACAAACAGACACCGACGTAAAAACTATTTTTTCTGACTCAGAGAGCCTTAAAACATCGAAATTTGATGGAATTCGCGAAAGTTACTTTTTACATAAAATCAATACCTTCTCATTGAGATGAGAATGTAAAAATCTGGAAAATTTTAAGGGACTTTTTTCAATTTTGCCAGATTTGTCCAAATTCTAAAAAAAATTTAAGATGGATTAAAATATAATTAGGAATTGTAGAAGTTTTGAATAGATTAAACATAGTTTAAAACTTGAAAAGGTTTCTGAAAATTTATAAAATATTTTTAAATTTCTTCAAATATTCTAAACGCCCCAAATATACGAGTATCTTTTAAACGGACCCAAGTTCTTTCCAATATTTTGTAAAATCTTGTAATAAAAAAAAATTCTTCAAAAATGTCTAGATTGTTTTCCTATATAACTGAGATCTTCAAAAAACTTTTTGAATTTTCTCAAAAATCTTAGGAAAATTATATTTATTTAACTTAAAAAAAGAACTGATAATAGTGATTCTCTCAGCCTCTTTTGTACGGTTAATAAAATTTAAAACTCTTGAAATCTAAACTTTTAAAATTGAAATTTGTATCATTCAAACGCCTGCATTCGAAGAATGAATCAGCAAATTTGTACATTTTCCAAATTACATCATTTGAAGCAATTTTAGGCAAGAAACATTAAAGAGTTGAACGATTAATTTTTTTTTAACTAAACAATTTTTAAATTCAAGTTCACATTAAAAGTTACATTATATTTTGAGTAGTTTCAAATAAATAATTGTTATTGATTGAATTTCTGTTCAATTGTTACATTAATTTACAGCTATTTTGCTTATCATATCTCACTATAATTTTCCCATGTATTTTGGCCCACTAAACCCGAAAATCAGACTCAGAATTTTTTTGATTGAAGTGTTTTCGAGTTATCAATTCTCAAACATTTTTAAAGGTAGGGCTGCAAGACCATGCATGTGTATAATTAATTTGAAGCCCTTTGACCAGTTTTCATTTTATTGTAAAAAATTCTTTTTACATTCTCATCAGAATGAGAATGTATTGTTCTTATGTGAAAACTGACTAAAGCGGATTTCTTTAAATCCAATCGAGTTCGTTAATCAGCTATTTTTGATGAAAATTCAAAAAGTTAGTGCATTTTCCAAAATTTTGAGAACACTTTTTGCAAGAGTTAAAAATTCTATGTACTATTTATAGTACTCGGAAATTTGAAAAATGTATCCTCATCACATTTTTCGATTAAAAAAAAATTACTAGAGTTATAGCAATGTTTAATATTATTTACAGCATTTTGTACATCATTTTGGATACAAGTTCAAATGATTATAAAGTCAAGTTTAAATCTAAGCCTTGGCAGAGATAGCGATGTATCGACAAACATTGGTTTCTTATCAAGGATTTACTATTTCGTGTCACGGTAGTATACATGACAAATAACATGTTTTTTATATTTTTCAATTTTGAAATTCGAAAAATGAACCAATCTTTATGGCATTTTTTATAAACTATTAAAAAACATTTTCTTTTCATAGATAGTTTGTATTTAAAAATTTTGTTATTTCTTATAAAATCTGCAAATGATAGACCATCAATATGTTTATTTGTTTCAAGTTGAAAGCCATACAAAATTATTCACTTTTATCTTTTATTTATTAATTTTTTCTTTGCAATGCAAAAAAATATTTTTTTTTCATAAATCCAGTATTCTTTGAAACAATTCAGATAATGCATTTTTTTTTTTCAATTCTGTCGAGGATTTTCTTGCTGTTTGAAGATCCGTAAGGAAAAAATTTTGTTTTCTCGAAGAAAGATGAGTGATGTGGTAAGATTTCCAGAAACGAAATTATTCCTTTCTAAGATTTCCAAAAAAGTTTCTTCTAGTTTTCTATATTTTGCATTGAAAATTTTTTAATAACGATGTATAATTATGGGAAAACTGCAAAAATGGTGTATACTATCAAAAATGGTGGTCGTTTCACAAGCACTTTGCTTCACGTTACCAAATGTATTTGCTTCCTCATAGAGGAAGCATAAGTTATTTTTTTTAAATAATATACAAACCAAAGTCTTCATTTTGATCAATTTAAAAATAGAAATTTACAAAAAATACAAAATAATACTAAAAAAATTTTAAATACAAAGATAAATCAGGCAAATCAGATTTCGTATTCGAAATGATAATTTTTCGAGCTGGAAAAGGAAAGAGAAAAGTTCTGTCGCACTCTATCCCTTTCCCAGCTTCATGATTTCTTTACAAAAATTGTCAGAATTATTTTATTTTAAAATTTATGATCAAAAAGTCTTTTTAATTCATGCGTCAACTTTGAATTATTTCGATGAAAAAAGTTTTGCTGTTAGAAACAGATGATTCAAATGTTATAAATGAGCGTAACTTCTTTAATCTTCAATAAAGTGTATTAATATTATAGATCAATCGATTTTCCTCGAATCCAGGAATATTTTCAGTTCTTGCATTAACTTTGAATTATGTTGAAGAAAAAAGTTTTACTATAAAAAACCGTGTTTTCAAATATCATGCATTACCATAGCTTCCTTACTCTTCAATAGAATGGATCAATGTTGTTGGCCAATCGATTCGTCTTGAATCAATACAACTTTTCTTTTTTTGCATCAACTTTGAATTATGATAATTTTTACTATAAAAATCAATTTTAAAAATATATAAATTACTCTAACTTTTTCAGTATTTTAATTTGGAAATGAATTTAAAAATTTAAAATCTAAAGAAATCTTCAACCTTAGGTTCTTTGAATTCTCTTGGAAATCACTGCAAGTTATTCAAATCCATTTACAAAAACCTAAGCTATTTCAAATCATTAAAAATCTTTTGAAATCCCATGAAAATTCATTTAAATTTTTGAACAAACCTTAAAATCTTTTTGAAATTTTGAAATCTCTTTTAATTAATAAAATCAAATAAGAATTCCTTGGTATTTTTTCAATTATCCTAAAACATATAAAGGCTCTGGAAATATTCTGAAATCGCTTGAAAATTGTATTACTCTTGAAACTTCTTGGAGTTCAAAAAAGACCCTAAAATGTTTAAAATCCTTTGAAATACATTATTATTCTTGACACACCTGCCGTACTTCGTACAGAAATTCGCTGACTTTTACCATTTTTTTTCACAATTGTTGATTTTCCCTAACAATACTTCCAACTTTTAAAACGATAAAATTCAAAATTTCAAAAATTACGGTTTCGAAAAACTTAAAATTTTTAGAATTGGGCAATCAAAACTGCTTAATTTTCACTCTACATTTTTTTTTTATGTAAACATTTTCAAGTGAAGACTTCCAAAATTACGAAACTTTAATTGTATGTGTGGATATTTTTGATTGAAATAAATAAAATGATTTGATTTCAAATTTAAATCAACTCAAAGGTGTTTAAAGATTAATTGCTTTTTTCGGTTGTAAAGTCATTTCTTTGGCTGGAAATCAAACAATTTTGTTGAAAATTCTTTTTATTTTCTCAAAAAAAAAATTTTTTATTTTCTTAAATTTTTTTTTAATGAAAATTCAACTACTAGATTTTAACTTGAAATTCTATCTTTTTGCTTGAAAATTTTACTATTTTTATTTATATTTTATTTTATTCATTTTTTTACTATTTTTTCGAACAATTTATCCTAAAGACTTTTTCCGATAAAAGGAAAATTGTTAGAGTTATAGCATTTTCAAAATCGAAAAAAATAAATAAAAATTAACATTTTAAGCCAAAAAACGCAGGATATAAAAAAGTACAAAGATGAAAAACGTTGCTTTCTGAAAGCCCGACAAGATTATCATAACAGCTTTTTCAGTTTTCTTGAAAAATCGAAAATTCCAATTTTGATCACACAAAAAATAATTTAAAAATCCATTTTTTGGTCAAAATATACAAGACTCGAAAAAACATCAGAACACTAAAAATATTCACCCAAGAATGACCTACAAATTTTGTACGAATCATTTTTTGATAGGATGCGTAGTTTTTGTTTTAATCGTAAAAAATAACATTAACAATGAAAAATGAAAAAATTTTGGACAAACGACACAAGCCATAAACAAAAATGTAAAGAAAAAAGTTGATCTTCCAAAAAAGAGTGGAACCTAATCCAAATTAGTTATCAATAATTTCTGAATAGGACGCGTAGTTTCTGTTTCAATCGTAAAAAATAACATTCAAACTAAAAAAATTTAATTTTTTTGAAAAGCGACACAAGGTAAGAAAAAAAAATAATAGACAAAAGTTGTTCACCCAAAAAGAATCCATAAATTTGTTATGAATGATTTTTAGATAGGACCAGTAGATTTTCATTCAATCGAAATAAGTGAGATTATTGATAAAAAAATTAAATTTTTGAAAAACGACACAAGGGACGAAAAAAATGAAAAAACAAAAGTTGTTCAACCAAAAGTTACCTACAAATTTGTCATAAATTCTTGTTATACAAATGCATTGAAAATAAAAAATAAACTTTTTGGAAAAAGGACACAAGCTACAATCTTATTTTATTTACAAAATTTGTCGCCTAAATGATATCTACAAATTTGCTTAGAACCACCTTACCCTACGATAAGTATTTTTGGTTAAAATTTTAGAAAATATCGTTGAAAATACGCAAATTTGATTTATGGAAAAACGACACAAGTAGCAATAAAATATTTAATAACAATTTTTTTAATAGGCTGCGCACTTTTTTTAATTATAAAAATAAGACAGTAAAAATACTTTTCCTTCAATACAAATGCATATCATAAATTTTAATAATATATATTTTTAGAATTGATACATTATTCAGGGTAGCTGATAATAAACGATAATGCAAAATAAGAAACAAATATTAAAGTAATCATTACAAATAAAATTTGTACTTTGTTTTGAAATATTTAAATAAGCAGTCCCTGACTGTGGTACAGAAATAAATATAAAATAAATTTGATATAATAGAGCTGAACATAATGTAGAAAAGTTCATATGTTTGACAAAATCGAGTGCAAAGCACAAGATACGTGATGAGAAATAAAAAAAATGTATTCGTTGAAGCCGAAGGAGCTTTAGCAAAAGAGAATTCACAATCAACAAATTCCAGTTGTCGATGCTTTGACCTTTAATTTAAAAGGCCTGCTCTCAAATGTGGGGGAAATCGTTTTAGCTGTTTTAGTTGGCTTCAGGTGAGACAGGGTTCGTTAAATGCACTACGGGTTTGTTTTTTGGGGCTGCTGAACATGACTGTGAAGATGAGGATATGAAAAATAGTCTTGGTATGGCGGCTGGTGTGATCTTTTTTATTTGGTCCTAGTTTTGAGAGGCCCGCATAAATCATTAATTTCTGACCTACATTTTTTAGTGTTATGGCTCTTTTTTGGACAATTATTATTATTATTATTTGTTGTAACTCAAAAAACCATCTCAGACCTATGATATACTTTTTCTTGTACTTACTCCCAACATTTTTCATCAAGGGAAGTATTTTTAGGTTGTTTTTTAGAAATTAATTTGTGCAGTTTAAGAGAGACTAAAAATAGCCTAAAAGTAGGGCATGAAGAAAATGTCGGAGTTCCAATTTGGAGCATGGTCGCTCGTTCCAATTTAGCTAGACTCACCGAAAATATTTGATCTACGCAAGGCCGTAGCCAGAAAAATTTTTTGAGTAGGAATTTGAATTAGGAGAAAATTTCGAAGGGGGGGGGGATTTGTAGTATCACACAGGAAAAATATGTATATTATGTACGTGTTTGAAGAATTTTGGGGGGGGGGTCAACCCTCTTGATCTCTCACGTGACTATGGCCTTGCTTCTGCGTTCGCCGGATGTCGGTCAATCTAGAGACGAAAATATCTCAAGGTTCAGTGGGTGACAAACCTCGACGATATGAAAAATTGTAAGGTGTGAAGCAAACAACCTGTTGTCGCTGAATTTAGGAACGAACCTCATTACGAAAAATCATGACAAGTAAAAAGTGAAGAGTGGGAACTAGAATGTTAGAAATAGGAAGTGGGATCTGGGAAAATCGACCACCCGTTTAGTATATAAGTGAATATCTTCTAAAAATTTCACCGTTACCATTCAGGAAAATCATCAAGAAAAACTTTTTAACTGTGTCTCTCTCTCTCTCGCCGGATCCATCTTGCAAGGATGAAGATCATCCTTCTATTCGTTACTTGCATGGGTTTCATTGTTCTAATCAGTGAGTGTAATATAATATACGTCAAATTGACATTCAGTCAGATTTTTTAGTACCAATATTATTATTACTACTAACCATAATTTTATTTTGCACCTTAAATAAGATTAGACATTTAAATTCAAAATTAGCCGCAGACTTTTCATAGCATTTTGGTCGCTGCATCCGATCCGATTAAAACCATAAGAAGACGATATTGTGAAACTTGTAAATAGGATGTGTGAAATTCACCAAAATCACGTGCTTCATTGTGTCTGAATGAAAATAATATACTTTTTTCACAATTGATCTACTTTACCTTACTTGACTGACCGAAGTCACTAACACTCAACTAAATCATTAAGGGGTCATTCTACTATCTCGGCAAAAAAAGGTGATTTTCCAGAATTTTTTTCTCAACAACTACTTCATATAATTGAATAAAATTTTCAGCGTTTATTTATGCTGTCTCAATGTTCACAAAAACAATCTTCTCACATGAGATTATTATTTAGTTTAGGTATTATTTAACAATAAACAAAGTGTCTAAAAAAAGGCATGTCCACTGCGCGCAGGATCTCTCCAGTCAGCATCATCTGAAACGAATGGATCAGAAATTTTCTTCATTAGTATGACCATAGCTCTAGAGTGACGAAGCGGATTTTCTTTATTTTGCAAAATAACAAAATTGCGGCAGTTTAAACAAAAAAATTCCAAAAATCGTGTTCTTTTTTTGTTAATTTAACTATGATAAAATCAAAAATTTCAAAAGCCGCTTCGTCATTCTGTAGATATTTATATTAAGAATAAAAGTAGAAAAGTTGAAAGTAATCGCTTGAAAACTTTTTGAGAAATCGTGCGCGCAGAACGCAAAAACGTTGTTTCGAGAAAAACGCGTTTAAAGTTTTCGGAACCTAAAAATTGTAAGAAAAAGTTACATGCAGTTAATCAGCGATCCCTGCTCCATATAATATTCCTACTGCTTGTTTGAATGAATCCTCCTGATTTGATAATCTTTTTCACTTTATATCTAACATTTTCACTAAACGAAACTGCACAAAATGAAACAACGCTATGATGTTTACAAGCACTCAGCACTCTACGCGCTTTTGCTCCAAGCTCTCAAAAGTATAGAAAGACTCCGAATTTCTGTGTGAAATTTTGATAAGATATTTCTGAATATATAACCTATCGAAAAATGTAAAGAAAAAAAATCGATTTTTCAAAAGTGAGATAGTAGAATGACCCCTTAAAGAAATTTATTATTTTTCTCGTATTGTGTCCGTGAAATTGTAAAAAGAAACTATTTCATTATATTTACACTCAATTATTAAATAGATTAATAAAATTGTAGGAGGATTAGTTTTTAATTATGATGATATATGTAATTATTTTTTGCAACAACGAAAGGTACAAGAAAAATTTAGCATAGCAGTTTTTCCATCTCAGAAAGTTGTATAAAAAATGCCTTATCCAGTGTGGAAAACTGTCCTGGCAGTCTGGTTACAGGTCTGGCCCAGGTCTGGATATATCTAGACTGTCTAGTCTGGAAGATCTGATCTAGCGCTGACCAGTGAGCTAAGAACAAAAAAAGTTAAGTTCGATCAGCAAATTTTTGTTGACATATTCCAAAAAAGTTACATGGTGTCTAAAGTGATGGAAAATAAGAAAATCACACTATCAAAACAAGACTTTAGAGAGTCATCGCGGCCCGGATTGTATCGTGATGGTCTTATCTTCCGACACTGCAGCCTTGGCAGTCAAGCTGGCGCGGGTTCGATTGCCAAAGCAGGAAGCGAGGCTGGATGTGTTTTCAGAAAGCTTCGCTTCTATCCCTTCGTATACTACCCCACAGATACCCTACAGTTCATAATTAACCCTATACTGTAGTCGCTAATGACCCTGGCAGTTGATGCAATTATAAACATTCAATTATTAAAAATAAAACAAGACTTTTTTTATCACCTTGACAGTCTGGTCTGGTCCAGGTTTGGCGCTAATCAGCTTGCCAAGATCAACAATTGTCAGATCGGTCTGGAAAGTCTGGCCTGGCCCAGACCTGGCGCTGATCAGCGAGCCCAAAACAAAAAAATATTGAGTTTGATCAGCAAATTTTGTTGTTGACATATTTCGAAAATGTGACAGGGTGTCTGGAATGATAGAAAATAAGAAATTAACACTATCAAAACAAGACTTTTTTTATCTCATAACTAGCGGCTGACAAGACGGTTTGGCCTGGGGCTGGACCGAAAAAAACATTACACTTTTGGCCAGGCGTAGGCCAGACCTGGTTATGGTTGAAGATCTAATTATTCTGTTGAAAATTTTGTCTTTTGGTTTAATCTAACTATTTTGGTTTAAAGTTAATTATATTTAGTTAAAAGGCTATTATTATATTTTTGGTTGTGAATTAATATGTCTTTGTTAATAATTCAACTTCATAAATGGTATTTGATAGGAATGTCAATTGTTTTATTTTTCACAAACTTTCGAGTTTATATTGAAGCTTGTTTGGTGCAGTTTCGTTAGTGATAATGAATAAATAGGGCATTTGTTTCAGATATTCAGTTTTTTAAATTTGTTTAGATTGTGGAACTTTGTGCAGGGGAACAAAATTTCGAGCAATCGCATTATATCTATGTAAATTTATGATCTTCTTTTGGTGGGGGAAAACTGGATCATAGTATTTTATTAAAAATACCAAATCAAGAACTTTCTTTTTTTACTTTTTTTTAGGAGTGAGCGACTTGGCCCCACATTTTGAGGTAAATTTGCTCACACATCCAGGAATGATAGATGGTTTTTTATGAATTAAACGTATGTTTGTACTTCATGGTATGAAAAAGGGCCATATATAAATTATGCAGGGTGACCCATTTTAATATATACATTCAAATATCTCTTAAAATACTCCATCTACAAAAAAATTGTTCCAGCGAAAATTCTACAGAACATAAGGCTTCATTTAACGGTACTATTAATTTTGACCTTGAGGTAAGTTTTCGAGGACATTTGAAGGTCAATACGATTTTTTAAAATAACAAACCCTATTTTAGACTGCGGATTTAAAAAGAGCGGAAAATTTCACGTCAAAAATATTTTGTGAGGAATTTGCTTTTGTGTCCTTAGAAAGGTAAAAAATCAAGGGCAAATGTCTAAAAAACGGTAAAATGCCCTTTTTTGGAATTATCGTGGTTTCCTAAGAATAGCAGACGTTCAAGATGCTTTTAACAAGTCGATAAAATGTAAACCTGTGAACCAATTTGACCATCTTGACCTTCAGATGAATGTTAAATGGATACCTGTTTTGAATTTGACATCGGAATCTTGATAAATTTGGGTTTTGGAGCGAGGTAAAGTAAAAATTCTTGAGGAATTTTCTTTTTACGAAAATACAGTTTTTTCGTTTATTACAAGAATTGAAAAGACACGTAGAGGAGAGTACCCAAATATGAGATACCAACTCTGTTTGGTGTGATTGCCGGAATTCTATGGACTGAATTTAAAATTATTGTAGGTAATTTTTAGGGGAATTTAGTTTACGATAAGGTGCTGAAATGAAAAATTTTATGAAATATTTAGTTTTGCTGAAAATCCAAAAAATGTAAAAAAAGTGCTTTTTCCAAACTCGTCAAACTATTCTCATAATATGAGATACCCCAGGAAATCGCTAATAAAATGCAAAATAAAGTATTATTTTTGTTGAAAAACTTTATTCTATGTTTCCGAAGTATAAACTCACTGTTATTCAGATATATTCAGTTTTTACAGTAGTCACAAACCCATTTGTAACCAGTTTCCACCGCGCAGCCAGAGTGTGCCCAGCTGGAGATGCGTTGTACCACAGGTATCTCATATTATGAGAACCACACCATGCAACTACTCACATACGACGCCTAACCTGTAGAATGAAAAACTTGAACACTGTCGATATTTTCCTACTTAGTTATTCAATCTCTATCCCTCCAGGCCGACTTTACACAGAAAAAACTGGGGTTTCCATTAGAACCCATTTTTGGTTCTAAAGGAGCTGCAACAAAAATGAACCCCACTTGCTGAAAAGGAACCCAAAACGATAAATGAGCTCTAAATGATACCACAGTTGGGGTTCTAAAGGATCCTAATTGTAAATGAGCCCACTTCGACATTTTGTTTAATTAAAAATACAATTTTTACCTGAAAGCACACATGTAATCAAACTCTGATGGACATGACTTCATGAAGACAATGAAGTTACAAAATATTACCGTAATTAAAATAGATATAATGACTTGATAGATGTAATTTGCAGGTTATGTAACAAGTTTGTAAACATAAAGGCTTATTCATATGCAAGAAACTTTTCGACATGTTACTTTTTAAAAGTACAAATATATATTATTAGAAGTGCTGTAGGGACGTTGCAAAAACAAAATTTCCTTTGTTTTATAATATTAACATAAAATAGAAAAATAAATAAACAATTTGACTGTAGAACAAATTTTTTTAAAGTCTTAATGCGCATGCGTCGCACCAGCAGCCTCACTGCATGTTGATCGTGCGCTTATTTGAAATGATAAAATATGCAAATCAATTTTTTACAACATAATTATTATAATATTATTATTATAATTATTGTTTAATAATTTTAAAGTACAAAAAATATTATTAATTATTCAGAATTGACATTTGTGAAGAAAAGTCTTCCTTCTTTTGAATTTAAAATCAATAATTCATTTGTAAAGAGTAAAATCAAAGAATTAATTTACCTTTTACTCTAAAAGTCTATTTTGTGATCTGAAAATTAATTTTTTTGATTCTAAACTGATGATTTATCATAAAAAATTAATTCACACATATGACAATTTCAACAAAAAAAACATATACAGCGAAAAACACGATAATTGACAGAAATGGACTTGAAGATTGAACTATTTAAAAACTGTTACAGATTGAACTATTTTTAAATTTAAAAATTAAAAATTGTGAAATTTACAGGTGCAATAGTTCAAAATTGTATTAAATACATGCAGGAATCATCAGAACAACTGGTTTTCCTTCCGCAATCACATACATTTTCAGGGTGGCGATTCGGCGGACAATTTCAAATTCCCGGTTATTTCCCGGTTTTTCCCGGTCAAGTTTTTCAATTTTCCCGGTCAACTAAAAGTAACATATTCATATTTGCCGTAAAACGCAAAAATTTATTTTAATTCATGACGTTCACTCTGAACATCCTTTAACACAGCAGAACAAAACATTGTAAAATAAATGAATTTTCAAAAAATACTTGAATTTTCCACTAAAAATATCAATTTTTCACAAGAAAATGAAATAGTTAAACTTTTCAACCAAAATGATGAATTTTCAAATAAAATTATGAATCTTTAACTGAATTGTTAAATTTTAAACAAAATAAAAAATAAATTTTCGGCTAAAATTATGAATATTTAACAGGAACACTTGTATTTTCGACCAAAAAGATGAATTTTTAAACCAGAAGATTAATTTTCAAATAAAAAGAATTATTTTGTACAAAAAATACAATTTTTCAACAAAATACATGAATTTTTAACAAAATAGTCAAATTTTTTATTAAAGGAGACAAATTTTCAACCAAATAGTTGAATTTTGAACTAAAACAAGAATAATTTTCAACCAAAAATGGAATAGTAACGTTTGAAGTGAAAAAAAAATTAATTTAAAACCAAACATAAAACTTTTCAATTGAAACAATGAATATTCAACTGAAATAGTTGAATTTTCAGACAAAAAAATTAATTTTGACTAAAAAAGATAAATTGTCAACCAAAACTTAAATAATTATATTTCAAGTTAAAGAAATTAATGTTTAACCAAATAAACGAAGTGATGAATTTTCAAATAAAATTCTAAATATTTAACTGAAATAGTTGAATTTTAAACCAGATAGATGCATTTTTTTACTGCAATGATGAATCTTTAACTAGAATAATTGAATTTTGGTCCAAGAAGATGAATTTCTACCAAAAGACGAATTTCCAAATAAAAAAGATAATTTTTCTACCAAAAATTGAATAAATAAATTCATAGGCAAAAAAAAAGAAAGTTAATAAAAAGAGATGAATTTTCAACTAAAATTATGGAATATTCAACTGAAATAATAGTTACATTTTCATTAAAAAAAATAATTACCTGAAATATTTTATGTAATTTATATAATAAATTACATTTTTTTATACAAAATTATAGACAATTAAATGAATAATTGTATGAAAAAACTTCACTTCATTGGCGAATTTGTTGATGACAGCTCTCTCAGCTCGCGGAAATTGTCACAAAACATTTATTTAATTTTTTTTCATGAACATATTGCTTAAAATGTGTTGCCTCGAAAAAAAAGTAAATAAACGTTTTCGAATAATTCCCGCGAGACAAAAGTGCTGCCATCAAATTGCCACTTCATAACCTCAAAATCCTAGTACCGATTGGACCTATTGGCAACGATTGAAACTTTGCAACACTGAATCTTTCCCAATCGTGCACACACGATTAAGAAACACGATTAGAAACAATTCAAATTTCTTTCTATCATTCTGAATTGTTTTCAATTAATTATTTCTAGAAGGGTAAACAGTTTGCTTTTTCCGAAAATTGTACGCATAATAAATAATAATATCGTTTGTGTTTGCTTTACCGACATATTCTGTAAATCGCGAAATTACCAACCCGACTTTGCAAACGGTTGGTTTGTGAATGCGCCTTTATGTTGTTCTTTTCAAGTGCGCTCTAAACGAACCCTTTTTGGTATCCGCAGGTATCTATTGGAGCTCAAGTTCGAAATGATACCAACTTTTATTTGAGCCGCAACATTAGTGAACCCCCAGTTTTTTCTGTGTACTGCTAAATACTTATTTAATAGATAATAAATAGGGTTTAAAGCCTTACGATCCAAGAACTCGACCATCACCGATTTCGCAAAAAGTTCGCTTATAATCTTTAGAAGCACTATAAAAAATTGAATTTACCATGAAATTACTTTTTCTTCAAGGGCTACAAGTTAGTGATAGAACCAACAGCGTGCGCCTCTTAGTTTAGCTGAAACCCCGCTATCTCATATTAGGAGAATATCTCATATTCGGGTACTCTCCTCTATCTTTTTGGAAGAAAGATGGGCCACGAAATTTCCTTCGAGAATGCTTTTTGAAAGTTTCATTTAAAGAAAGATATATTTTCCGTAGTATCAGTGGCAATAACAATAAAGATTGTGCAATTTCAAGAATTTTTATTTTCAACTAGTTTTATTATTTTTAACGATTAATATTGTTTCCTAATAAAATAATAAATCTTCAATCAAAAAGGTACACGTTTAACGCAGTAGTTGAACTGAATTGGGACACAAATTTCCGTAATTTTTAATAGCAATTTCTATAAACGAATATATATCTCAATCTGGCATTTTCCCGTAGAAAAATATTACTATTTTTGTAATTATTCTTAAAATTCCCTTGTATTTAATAATTTACTGAAATTCCCCAAAGTTTATGATATTACCGATTTTGAAAATTCCCTACAATATAAAATTCCGGAAACAAAATTGCAAACAGGAATTTTGTTAATTTTTGAAAATTATTGGGAATTTTTGAAATTTCCAGTGATTTTAGAAATTTCTGATTATTTGAGATTTTTTTTAGGAATTATTGGTAATTTTAGAAATTTTGGTGAATTCGAAAATTTTTGGTCATCTTTGAAATTTCGGAAGTTTCTGTTAATTTGTGGAAATTTATGGGTCATATATGATAAGCTTCGGTTAGTTTATGATGAATGATATCGAATTTATTTCGGTTTGGTTAAAAATTCCACTATTTGTTTGAAAATTGAACTCCTCTTTTCAAAATTAATTTTTTTGGCCGAGGATTCACCTATTTTGTTGAAAATTCGTATATTTCTATGCATTTTGAAAGAATTAAGAGAATCACAATTTTTTTCAGACTCCTACTAAAACTTGAAATTATTTTTTTTTGAAATATTATTTAAAATTAATATTTCAAAAGATTTCGAAAAATTTCAAAAGATTTGTTGAATTTTCAAAAAGAAATCAGGAAGATTTACGATACATTTTTTAATTGTGGAAGATTATTAAATTATTATTATTATTATAGATTAGCAGTTCGAACTCGAAAGTTCATTGCCTCATCTACCCGAGACCGCCACACATCTCTGTCTTGTGCATTCTCCATCCAGTTTAGGTAATCATGTCCTAGTTCTTTTAGATCATCCCTTACATTTTTCTCCCATCTGTTTCTCGGTCTGCCTAGGGGTCTCTTACCAGTCGGCCTCCCTCTTAAAACTTGCGCCACTGTTCTTTCATTGCCCATTCTTGCTACATGCCCCGCCCATCTTAATTTACGCGCTTTCATTACTCTATTAATATTTGCTGACCCGTAGAGAGCGTGCAGCTCATCATTATGCAGTTTTCTCCACTCGCCGGTCTCTTCGTCCCTTTTTGGACCATAGATTTTTCTAAGTACTTTATTCTCGAAAACTCTAAACCTATTCTCTTCTCCTTTCGTCAGCGCCCACGTTTCACACCCGTACATGACGACCGGCATTATTATCGTTTTGTAAATTCTTACTTTGATGTTTCTAGATAGCGATCGCGATTTCAGTAGCGTGTTTGCTGCATAATAGCACCCATTGCCAGCGTGTAGCCGCGCATTGATTTCCGTTTTAATCTTATTTTCGCTAGTTATAATAGACCCGAGGTATTTAAACTCGTTAACCCTTTCGAATTTCATATTTCCGGCCATTAGATCCCCGTCTTGATTACTTTGTCCGGACCTGACGACGGTCATATATTTTGTCTTCGATTCGCTAACTTCCAAGCCAATCTCTTCGGCTTTTGCGATCAAGATTTCTGCATTTTTAGCTACCGTTTCTTTATCATCCCCTAGTACGTCGAGATCATCCGCATATCCAAGAATTTGTGTTACCCCATTGAGGGTAGCACCGGTCGGATTCGCCTGCACTTGCCTAACCACGTATTCTAAAACTAAGTTAAAAAGGACGCACGAAAGTGCATCGCCCTGTTTCAGGCCATCGCGGATCGAAAACTCTTCAGATAAACTACCGTTTACGCGTATTCTACCCTTACTGCCGCTTAAGCAAATTTCGATAAGTCTAACCAATTTTCTTGGCACACCCAAGAACTCTAGGATCCAGTACATTCGCGCGCGTATAATAGAGTCGTAAGCTTTTTTAAAATCGATAAATAGCTGATGTACTGCTTCTTTAAATTCCCATTTCTTTTCTAACAGTTGTCTAATTGTAAACATTTGATCGCTTGTAGATCGGTTTCGGCGGAATCCACACTGGTAATCCCCAATGATTTCCTCGGCAAAAGGAGTTAGTCTACTTAGGATAACATTAGACAGGATCTTGTAGCACGAAGGCACAAGTGAAATTCCCCGATAGTTGTTACAGTTAGTTTTATCGCCTTTTTTAAAGATGGGAATAATGATAGAGGTATTCCATTCTTCCGGCATGCGTTCTGTTTTCCAAACTGCGCGTATCAATTTACAAATTTGCCTTGTGAGGCAAGGGCCTCCATTTTTTATCAGTTCTGACGGTAGGTCATCGATGCCCGCGGCTTTGTTATTTTTCAACTTCTTTATGGCCATTTCTATTTCTATATCAGTAGGATCGTTAATTAATAGATCAGCAGTGTGGATTTCGCCGAGATTACCTTCAACGGGGGCTTCGCGTACATTTAATAGTTTATCGAAATAATCTTTCCATAAATTCAGTCTCTCTGTCGCATCGGCTACTAGATTGCCATTTTCGTCCCTCATTACTTCCGTTCTACTTTGAAAGCCTTTCCTTATAAAATTGATTCCCCTGTACATCTCACGCGGGTTATTTTGTTTATTATGCGCTTCTATTGCTAGTATTTTATTCTTTTCCCACTCCCTTTTCTTGGATCTATAGAGCCTATTTGTACTTTTGCTAATCTCGAGATATTTCTTATGTGTTTGATCGCACTTATTTTGTAAACTACTTAGTCTGGCCTTTCGACGTTTCTCAAGCCAGAGTTTGCACTCTTCGTCAAACCATGGTTTGCTTTTGGTTACTTTCTTAAAACCTATCGTAAGTTTCGCGGCTGCCTTTATCGCCTTTTTCGTATTGCTCCACAGGGTTTCCGGGTCCTCCTCGTGATTATTGTTATCGTCTCTCTGTTCTTGGAGAGCGTCGAAACTATTAGAAATCTCAACTTGGTAATTTAATGTTTCTGTTGCTGTTTTGAACTTATCTATATTGAAACGAACTGTTGGCTCTGTGCGGCTTGTTTTCTTACTTAACGCTAGCCTAGATCTTAGTTTTACTATCACGAGAAAATGGTCTGAATTTAAATCCGCTCCCCTATACGATCTTATATCGAGAATGTTTGTATGACGTCTTCTGTCAATTAGAACGTGATCAATCTGATTGTGAGTATTACCATCTGGTGATGTCCAGGTGGCCTTATGTATATTTTTATGCTTGAAATATGTGCTTTTGACAACGAGGTTCTTTGAAGCTGCAAAGTTTATTACTCTGGTTCCATTATCATTACTGACGTCATGCAAACTTTCTGATCCTATTGTAGGCCTATACATTGGTTCTTTTCCAATTTTCGCGTTGAAATCCCCCAATACTATTTTTGCGTCAAACGTTGAGAACTTGTCAAAAACCTGCTCGATTGTTTCATAAAAAAGATCTTTAGTGTCTTCGTCTTTGTCCTCGGTGGGGCAGTGCACATTGATTAATACGTGTTTGCTGAAATTACCCTTTAGTACAATGTATGATAACCGGTCGTTAATGAATTGCATGTCGATAAGTGCTTGCGAAATTCGTTTATTAATAAGAAAACCAGTCCCCAGTCTTTGCCCCTTAGCTCCTCCCCAGTGCAAAGTATAGTTATCCCTAGAAATTGACGCGAAATCGCCCGACCAGCAGGTTTCTTGTAATGCTATTAAGTCAGTTTTGTAATCAATTGCTATCTTAATGAGTTCGCTAAATCGGCCAGTTTTTAGACTACGCGCGTTTAGAGTTCCCACCCTTAGATCTTTAACTGTAGTTTTTTGATTTTGCAAGTTAGCCATGGTAGTTTCAAGATAATCCGCACGTTAGGATCCTATTCCGATCGTAGGTGAGTCCACTGTCCCAGGAGTGATAACCCCCATACCTTCCTAGGTCTAAGTATGGGAGCTTTCCGACTTTGACAAGGACCGTGTCAACTTGTCGTCAGACACATTACAGTTTCATCCTCGTACCCTAACGTCCCCCTGCAAGGCAGCGCGCCTACTGGCATCAATACCCCTTTGGCCCTATGCAGGCGAATCATTCCACACATCCCTTGAGGGCAGTGTCATCGCTGCAGTGTCCAATGGGCAGCAGGATTTTTCCCTTACAAGATTTTTAGTTTTGGTTCGGGTATAGTTTCTAGGTGGGTACACGCGGCACCTTGGCTTGCCAGAACCCACCCATTGTGTATGAACGCGAATAGGTCGGTCCCCCCAAGCCATGGTTGTCGTGTACCTATTTTTGCCAGTGCTAGATTCACCACACCCACGACTGGCTCCTATCGGCTGTCCGCGACTGCTTATTCTTGTATTCGCAGCTAACCTTGGGGGCTGTTCAGCCTTACGGGCCGTAATTATAAAACAATTTTTTTAATCATTTAAATTTGGAAACTTGTCAGTGTCGGAAATTTTATGATATTTTCTTTCTCAGGACATTTCAGTCGTCTTATAAAATTAATAAGTAATTAATAAAATAGATAAGACTTCCGAAGCAGAAAATAAAATTGCGGACACAAGGAAATTTTCGAATTATATAATTTCCAAATATGAAAAATTAAAAAAAATTTATATTATAAAACATAAAATAATAAATATTACATTTATGTAATAAGAATATTTTTTATTTCAATGTATTATTTTATATTTGATTACTTATTTATTTCATCAACAAAAATATTCAAACGTAAAACGTTTGTTCCAGATTCTTTTGATGCAAGGTAATTCGGTTTCGACGATAACACATTTTCATGTATAAGCACTACATTTTTGAAAACATATTTTTAGAAAACGAAGGTGACTTTCTTTCTTATGGCCTACTTTTATCTTTTCGTCATTTCTCATGACTTCAAATTGTTCGATAACTGTAATTATTCTCATGAGTAATATAATAATAATAATTATTATAATAATTTTCATTATAATTTTTGCATAATTTAGAATTTTTCAAAACTGTTCAAAAAACATGCTTTCTTTCTAACCAAAAAAGATAAATTTTCAACAAAAAATTAAATAATTAAATTTTCAGCTTAGGAAGAATTTTCAACTAAAACGATGAATCTTCGACTAAGAAAAATAATGCGTACCGTACAGTGGAATTTTCAGGCAAACCAAAATTTTTTGCTGAAAAAAAAAACAAATTTTTAAAGTATTTTTATTTTTTACCAAACAGTTTAACTTTAGCTAAAAATGAATGTTATACTTTGATGCAATGTTTTAAAATTAATCCATCTGCTTTAAATATTATCCTTTTTGTTGAAAATTCAATTCATTTTTTTGTTCTCAAAACCAGAACTGTTGGTCAAAAGATTTGAATTTTCGATTTTTCAAGAAAATTCTAAAATTTGTTTGATAATCTTGTATGGCTTTCAAAAAGGAAAGTTTTTCTTTTTTCGACTTTTTTCATATTGTGGGTTTTTTGGATTAAAATTTTGAGTGAACAACTTTTGCTTATTAATTTTTTCCGTACCTTGTGTTGTTTTACTGAAAATTTAATTCGTTTATTGTATTTTTTTTTACGATTGAAACAAAAACTATGCGTCCTATCAAAAAATTATTCATGACAAATTTATAGCCCTTTTTTTGTTGAGCAACTTTTGTCTATTTATTTTTTCACAGATTGTGTCATTTGTCCAAAAGTTAATTTATTTTTTATTTATAGTGTTATTTTTCACAACTCAAACAAAAAGTACGCATCATATAAAAAATGATCAATTACAAATTTGTAGCTCTTTTTTGGATGAACAAATTTGGTTTTTCTATTTTTTTCGCATCTTGCATAGTTTGACCGCAAAATAGGATTTTTGATTTTCCAATATTTTTGTGTCATCAAAATTTAAATTTTCAATTTTTCAAAAAAATTCAAAAAGTTGTTATGATAATCTTGTAGTGATTTAGAACAGCAAAGTTTTTTTTCTTTAGACTTTTTTCATTTCGTGTGTTGTTTGGCTTCAAATTTACATTTTCTTTTGTTTTTTGAATTTTTAAGACGCTATAACTCTGATAATTTTCGCTTTACCGGAAAAAGTCATTAGGATAAATTGTTCGATCTTTTGAGTATAATACTAAAAAATTTTTAAATACAAAGATAAATCAGACAAATCAAATTTTGTATTCGAAATGATAATTTTTCGAGCTGGAAAAGGAAAGAGAAAAGTTCTGTCGCACCCTATCCCTTTCCCAGCTTTATGATTTCTTTACAAAAATTGTCAGAATTATTTTATTTGAAAATTTATGATCGAAAAGTCTTTTTCATTCATGCGTCAACTTTGAATTATTTCGATGAAAAAAGATTTTCTGTTAGAAACAGATGATTCAAATATTATAAATGAGCATAACTTCCTTTATCTTTAATGAAGAGTATTAATATTATAGATCAATCGATTTGCCTCGAATCAAGGAATATTTTCCGTTCTTGCATCAACTTTGAATTATGTTGAAGAGCAAATTATGATAATTTTCACTATAAAAATCGATTTTAAAAATATATAAATTACCATAACTTTTTCAGTAATTTAATTTGGAAATGAATTTGAAAAATTGAAAATCTAAAGAAATGTTAAACCTTAGGTTCTTCGATTTCTTTTTGAAATCACTGTAAGTTATTCAAATCCATTTACAAAACCCTAAGCTATTTCAAATCATTAAAAATCTTTTGAAATCCGATAAAAATGCATTTAAATTTTTGAACAAACTCTAAAATCTTTTTGAAATTTTGAAATCCCTTTTAATTAATAAAATCAAATAAGAATTCCTTGGTATTTTTTAAATTACCCTGAAACATATAAAGGCTCTGGAAATATTTTGAAATCTCTTCACAATTTTATTGCTATTGAAACTCCTTGGAGTTTAAAAAAAACCCTAAAATATTTAAAATCCTATGAAATACATTATTATTCTTGACAAACCTGACGTACTTCGTACAGAAATTCGCTGACTTTTACCATTTTTTTCAAAATTGTTGATTTTCCGTAACAATACTTCCAACTTTTAAAACTAACCAATTCAAAATTTAAAAAATTACGGTCTCGAAAAACTTAAAATTTTTAGAATTAGGTACTTAACGCTGCTTAATTTCCACTCCACATTTTTTTTAAGATGAAAATTTTCAATTTAAGACTTCCAAAATGACGCAACTTTAATTGTATGTGTTGATATTTTTGATTGAAATAAATAAAATGATTTGATTTCAAATTTAAATCAACTCAAAGGTGTTTGACGAATAATTAGTTTTTTCGGTTGTAAAGTCATTTCTTTGGCTGAAAATCAAACGATTTTGTTAAAAATTCTTTTTATTTTCTCAAAATTTTTTTTTTAATTTTCTCCCTGAAGACTTTTTCCGATAAAAGGAAAATTGTTAGAGTTATAGCATTTTCAAAATCGAAAAAAATAAACGAAAATTAACATTTTAAGCCAAAAAACGCAGGATATAAAAAAAGTACGATGATGAAAAACGTTGCTTTCTGAAAGGCCTACAAGATTATCATAACAGCTTTTTCAGTTTTCTTGAAAAAGCGAAAATTCCAATTTTGATCGCACAAAAAATAATCAAAAAATCCATTTTTTGGTCAAAATATACAAGACTCGAAAAAATATTAAAACACTACAAATATTCACCCAAGAAAAAATGTTTGAATGAATTTTGTACAAATCATTTTTTGATAGGATGTATAGTTTTTGTTTTAATCGTAAAAAATAACATTAAAAGTGAAAAATAAAAAATTTTTGGACAAGCGACACAAGCCATGAACAAAAATGTAAAGAAAAAGTTCATCTTCCAAAGAAGAGTGGAACCAAGTCCAAATTAGTTCTCAATAATTTTTGAATAGGACGTTTAGTTTCTGTTTTAATCGTAAAAAATAACATTTAAACTAAAAAAATTTAATTTTGTTGAAAAGCGACACAAGGTACGAAAAAAAAGTAATAGAAAAAAGCTGTTCACCCAAAAAGCATCTACAATTCTTTTATCAATAATTTTTAGAGAGGACCAGTATATTTTCATTTATTCGTAATAAGTAAGATTAATGATAAAAAAATTTAATTTTCGATAAACGACAAAAGAGACGAAAAAAATGAAAAGACAAAAGTTGTTCAACCAAAAGTGACCAACAAATTTGTTATAAATTCTTGTTATACAAATTTATTGAAAATAAAAAAATGAACTTTTTGGAAAAAGGACACAAGCTACAATATTATTTTATTTAGAAAAATCTTCGCTTAAATTATATCTACAAATTTGCTTAGAACCACCTTACCCTAGGATGCGTATTTTTAGTTAAAGTCCTAAAAAATTTCATTGAAAATAAACAAATTAGATTTATGGGAAAACGACACAATTTTCAATAAAATTTTTAATAAAAATTTTTTTAATAGGATGCGCACTTTTTTAATTATAAAAATAAAACAATAAAAATACTTTTCCTTCAATACCAATGCATATTATAAATTTAAATAATATAAATTTTTGGAATTGATACATTATTCAGGGTAGCTGAGAATAAACTGTAATGCAAAATAAGAAACAAATATTATAGTAATCATTAAAAATAAAATTTGTACTTTGTTTCGCAATATCTCAATAAGCAGTCCCAGACTGTGGTAAAGAAATAAATATAAAATAAATTTGATATAATAGAGTTGAACATAATGTAGAAAAGTTCATATTTTTGACAAAATCGAGTGCGAAGCACGAGACACGTGATGAGAAATGAAAAAAATGTGTTCGTTAAAGCCGAAGGAGCTTTAGCAAAAGAGAATTCACAATCAACAAATTGCAGTTGTCGATGCTTTGACTTTTAATTTTAAAAGACCTGCTCTCAAATGTGGGGGAAATCGTTTTAGCTCTTTTAGTTGGCGTCAGGTGAGACAGGGTTTGTTAAATGCACTATGAGGTTGTTTTTCGGGGCTGCTGAACATGACTGTGAAGATGAGGATATGAAAAATAGTCTTGGTATGGCGGCTCGTGTGATCTTTTTTTATTTGGTCCTTGTTTTGAGAAGCCCGCATAAATCATTAACTTCTGACCTACATTTTTTAGTGTTATGGTTCGATTTTGGGCAATTATTATTATTATTATTTGTAGTAACTCAAAAAACCATCTCAGACCTTTGATATACTTTTTCTTGTACTTACTCCCAAAATTTTTCATTAACGGAAGTATTTTTAGGTTGTTTTTTAGAAATTAATTTGTGCAGTTTAATAGAGACTAAAAATAGCCTAAAAGTAGGGCATGAAGAAAATGTCGGAGTTCCAATTTGGAGCATGGTCGCTCGTTCCAATTTAGCTAGACTCACCGAAAATATTTGATCTACG
>CAKNYM010050163.1:71435-160672 GCA_932195095.1 Andricus curvator | reverse complement strand
AGAGATGTGGTAGACGCATGCGCGTGGTAGTCGAGTACGTACGCGTCTACCACGCGCATGCGTCTACCACATCTCTCGCTCTCTTGGAGAAAAAGTAGGGACGCGGAACATGTGTTCTCGCAGGGAATTTCCCCGAGTTGGGCATGCCTGGTCTAAAATGAGGAAAAATAAGAAAATCACGCTATCAAAACAAGAATTTAGAGAGTCATCGTGGCCCGGATGGTATCGTGATGTTCTTATCTTCCGACACTGAAACCTTGGCAGTCACGCTGGCACGGGTTCGATTGCCAAAGCAGGAAGCGAGGCTGGATGTGTTTTCAGAAAGCTCCGCTTCTATCCCTTCGTATACTACCCCACAGATACCCTACAGTTCATAATTAACCCTATAGTACAGTCACCAATGACCCTGGCAGTTGATGCGACTATAAACATTCAATTAATTAAAAAAAGCAAGACTTTTTTTCTTGTCACCTAGACAGTCTGGTCTGGCCCAGGCTTGGCGCTGATCAGCTTGCAAAGGTCAACAATTTTAAGTTCGATCTGGAAAGTCAGGCCTGGCCCAGACCTGGCGCTGATCGGCGAGCCAAAAACAAAAAAATATTGAGTTTGATCAGCAAATTTTGTTGTTGACATATTTCGAGAATGTGACAGGTTGTCTGGAATGATAGAAAATAAGAAATTAACACTATCGAAAGAAGACTTTTTTTTATCTCATAACTAGCGGCTGACCAAACGGTTTGGTCTGGGGCTAGACTGAAAAAACATCACGCTTGTAGCCAGGCGCAGGCCAGACCTGGTTATGGTTGAAGATCTAACTATTTTGTTGAAAATTTGGTCTTTTGGTTTAATTCAAATATTTTTGTTTGAAGTTAATTTAATTTAGTTAAAAGTCTAGTATTATATTTTTGGTTTGGAATTAATATGTATTGGTTAATAATTCAACTTTATGAATGGTATTTGATAGGAATGTCATTTTTCACAAACTTTAGAGTTTATTTTGAAGCTTGTTTGGTGCAGTTTCATTAGTTATAACGAACAAACAGTGCATTTGTTTCAGATATTCAGTTTTTTAAAATTTGTTTAGATAGTCGAACTTTGTGCAGCGGAACAAAACTTCTAGCACTCGCATTATATCTATGTGAATTTATGATTTTTTTTGGGGGGGATACTGGATCATAGTATCTTATTAAACATCCCAAATGCATAATTATTTCCCTTGATAATCATTTCGTTTGAAAGATCAAAAACACCGTTCATCAGAAAGCTTAAAAATAATTACTATTTCTGTAAACTTCTCCTTCCAAGAACTTTCTTTTTTTACTTTTTTTTAGCAGTGAGCGACTTAGCCCCAAATTTTTAAGTAAAGTTGCTCACACATCAAAGAATGATAAATGGTTGTTTATGAATTAAACGTATGTTTGCACTTCATGATATGAAAAAGGGCCACATATAGATAATATATTTAAAGCATCAATCATCAGTCAATGTTAAAAAATTCATGATTCTCTTTTTGTTTGTCATCAACTAGATTCAGTGCAAAAAGATGAGGAACCTCTACCACCCGAAGATTTCGAAAACATTCGTGTAGGAAGCAAATTTTATGTGATGGTTAGAGGCAACGACTATATTGAACATGGAACACTTTATGATCCTCATCTTGGCAAAAACTATGACTGGGAGTACAGCCCAGTAACACATATGGGAGCAGAGCGCGTGCATGTAACAGTTGTGGATCCTGGTCGCCCTGGTCAGCAACGAAGGCCAAATCATCATTTCGCTTCACAGCTCCACCGTCAAAATAATGCGAAAAATCAAGGGAATAAACAAACCCAGTGTTTTATAAAAACCGACGATCATGTTTATAGTGCACGGCTGTCATCTATTGGGCCAAATCCAAAAAGTTTACCTAGTATAGTCACTGTACACGGTGAAATTACGCTAAATAATGATCCCTTCTTGTATGGGGCGCTGCACGTTTATCGTCCGAAAGCTGGTGATGACCCAGTTCCATCATAAAACTGATTATTTGAAACTACCCCATAGGATATCTTGATATTAACAACAATGTTCATATGGAAATCATGTATTTTATCCTTTTTCAATAGAAAAACATAATAAACACGTTTGGATAAGTCTCGTCCAAATGCATCTTATTAGAATTTTCAATTGGACAACAATATCATCGAATAAAACTATTATTCTCTGTCAAAAATTCTCACCTTATTTTATTTCAAATTGGCACCGCTACAAATTTTTTCTTTCCCGAGAAAATTACGTCTGATTTGTGTCAGAATTAAAAAAAATATATTTAGAGATAGCTCAAGGCCATTTTAGGGCAAAAATGCTAATTCCAAATTAAATTGACGCTATGTATTGATTATTCATTTCTGGCGTGTATGAATTGTGTTCTTTACAATTCAATATTGCACTCAGATTTACTTCAGATTTTTACAATAACATTCAAAGGACGCTCAAGACCATTTTAGGGTAAAAATGGCCATTCTTATTCAAATTCATTTATTAATTTTGGCAAAAAAAATTAGTCAAGTTGTTTGATAAATGTTTGTCATATTATTTGAAGGACATTCAAGGTCATATCGCAAAAATGACCTTTTTGTAACTTGTGTTAATTGGAAAACAGTGCTAACACTTGCATATTAGATGTTACTTTATCGCTGACTAAGTTTTCCTCTTTCTTTTCTAAAAGGTAAGTGTTTACCACTTCTTCTGCACTTATGGTAAGTAATTCTTCGTGATTACAATTTCACAACTAAACTTGATCATATATTAATAAAGCTGTGATATACTACTGTTTTTAACGTTTTCTATTTTCAATTTAAAGCAAAATTTAAAACAAAATCTGCCCGCTTGATTTAAATATGCAATGTTTTTTATTTTCTATAAGTTTTTTACATTCTCATCAGTTTTGTTTTTGATTCTCATAATTCCCCCCAGTTTTTGTAAAATATCTTCGTTTTAAGACCTTCTGAACCTGAAAAATAGGTTTTCGCAGATTGTGTCTGTCTAACTGTGTGCCTGTGACACTATCTGTCTAATGACTTTTTTTTATTAAAAAATTACCAGAGTTATAGCATTTACGAAATTCGGAAGAAGAAATGAAAATGAAAATTTCAAGCCAAAAATCCCGCGATCTGAAAATAATGTCAAGAAAAGAAAAGCTTTGCTTTACGAACAGCCTCAAAGATTATCGTAACAATTATTCTAAATTATTTGGACAATCGAAAATTCAAAATTTGATCACTCAAAAAAAATAAAAAATTCCATTTTCAGGTCAAACTATGCAAGATCCGAGAAAAGATGAACAATAAAAATTGTTCACCCAAAAATCATCTATAAATTTTTTATGGATTACTTTTTGATATGACGCGTAGTTTTTGTTTTATTCATAAGAAACAACATTGCAAATAAAAAAATTTAATTTTTGAATAAAAAACGACGCAAGGTACGAAAAAAATGTATTGAGCAAAAGTTTTACACCCGAAAAAAAACTTCAAATTTGTGATGAATCATTATTTGATGCAACGTGAAGTTTTCGTTTTAATCGTAAAAAAATAACATTGGAAATGAAAAATAATTTTTTTTTCAAAAATTTCACACGGTACAAAAACAATGAATAGTCGAAATTTGTTAACCCAAAAGGGATGTAAAAATTTGGTATCAATAATTTTCAGACAGGACGAGTAGGTTCCCTTTTAATTGTAAAAAAATAAGATTAGAAATAGAAAAATTAACTTTTTGGAAAAACAACGCAATTTACAATAACTTTTTATTAAACAAAAATTGTCGCCTAAATTGCATCTTCAAATTTTCTTCTTCCACTTCACGCTAAGATGCGTAGTTTTGTTTTAAATCTTAAGAATAAGATTGATAATAAGCAACTTGAATTCATGAAAAAACGATAAGAGCTTCAATAGACTGTTTAATAACAAAATTGTTTTCTTTTTTTATAAAATATACTAATAAACATTCCTTCTGCTAAAAGTTTTCGCTCACTTGAAATTACTCAGATAGACGAAGCGATCGAAAATGTCCTAACCTTGTTTCGATTATCGCTGACGAAAAAATTAATAACTTTTTTCCATGACTGAATCTTGAGGAATTTTCTTTTTACAAAAATACAGTTTTTTCGTTTATTACAAAAATTGAAAGAGACACATCAAATTTTGAAAAAAGATGTGCCATAAAATTCCCTATGAGAATGCTGTTCTGAAAGATTCATTTAGAAAAAAAAATATTTTTCGTTGTATCAGGGCCAGACGGAACAATCAGCAAAATCGTATATGCGTTTACACTATCCGCAGGCTCAATTTTCAATTCTGCCTGCTTAAATTTCAACAGTCCAATTATACAATTTTACTTTTATTGTCCAAACAATAAAGAGTATGCAATTTTAGAATTTTAACTTTGATATTGTCTGATGGTGAAGTTTTCAATTGCAACTTGTACAAATTTCAAGAATTTTTATTTTCAACTAGTAAATTAGTCAATTTTTAATTATAACCGTTTAAATTTGCAACTGTTTAACTATTTAGGTTTCAATTTGATTGTCCAAACACTAAAGATTCTACTGATTTGGAAATTTTTCATTTGAGCTGCAAAACTCAAATTTTTTTTTTAATTTGGAACTATGAAATTTCAATTATGACAATATGAAAAATCGTTGAACTACTCTTGCAATCCTTAATATTTTGATTTTTAACAAAAAAAGAAGAGCTTTTAACGAAAACTGTAATAGTTCATATTTCAATTCAAAAAATATTTTTCGAATGAAGTACATTTGAGTTTATTGAAAAAGACGAATTTTTGACAAAAAGTGGAAATTTTTTTGACAAAATTTCAAATTTTCTATCATTATTCTAAGAGAATATTATTAACAATAATTACACATTGTTTAAACAATTATATTCGTTCATATTAACGAACCATTATATCACTCTAATTGAAAATTGCACAAAAAGTGGAACATTTTTGAACAAACCGCGACTTTCTAACTTTATTCTCAGTGAAAATTGCTCAATTCAATAATAAATTTTTAAAATAATGTACGTAAACATATGATTATTAGTATAAAGTAGTAATATATGTATTATAAACAATTTACATAACAAACCGCAAAAAATCATAATTAGCGCAAAAAAATCGCAAAAACCATAGTTGCACTTATGGGATTTTTTTGTGACCCTATAAAAGATACTTATGGGGCTGATATTTAGAAAGTGATACTTTATTGATATTCTATGGCTAATTGTGAAGAGTTATGTTGAGTTTCAACTCGATTCAGCTAATATTGACGATTCTGGATAAAATTTACAAAAGCCTCTGTTTTCTGGTAGGAAATACGTGTTAAGCTTCATGCGGCCACCTCTGAATATCATTTGAAGAAAAAAAAATGGATTTCTTTTTTGTGGATTTGAACAAATTTCTGGGCTATATGCGCGAAAACTAAAAAAATAAATTGAGACTAACCTATTTATTTCTAGAGTAATCGCTTTTTTGATTTCAAAATTCAAGAATTTGGTTTAAATTTTCTTCTCACTTGACCAAAAAATCTTTCCAGGTTGAAAATTGAACTACTTTGTCACAAATTATCATTTTTGGTTGAATTAAACTGCTTTGGATTTAAAATTCAAATATATCTACATTTAAATATCAACTACTACATTTTTCTTTAAGTATTAATCTTCTTGGTTACATTCGACTGTTTTTCATTAAAAATTAGAATCTTTTCGAGGTTGAAATAACAACTATCATATTTTTCCTTGAAATTTAACCTTATTTTATTCAAAATTCAACTATTTGGTTGAAACTGAACTTCTTTGATACAGTTAATTTATTCGTCTTTTTGAAGATTCAGAATTTTAGTTAAAAATTCAATTATTACAAACAATACATTTTGTTCGAAATTTAAGTATATTATTGAAAATTCAACTATTTTATTGAATATTCCTTATTATGGATAAAACATTCGTCTTTTCTTGCTTAAAGATTCTACTATTTTGCTATTATTAAATTATTTTAGTGAATATTCAACTATTTTGTTCAAAGGTAATCTTTTTTGTTCGAAATTTCAACTGCTCTGTTGAAAATTCATACTTTTGGATTGAAAATTCATACTTTTTGGTAGCAAAGTCTTATAATTTAATGAATTTAAATACCTAATACAAAATTTTCTTAATTTTTTGACTTAACAATGTATTTCGAATGGCCTCCAAGCTTTATTTCATTATTTCTTGAATCATGATTATCAGACGCGAATCTTTCGTCAGGGCCATAATAACTCCATTACTTTGAATTTGTCACAGAATCTCTGAAAATATCAGAAAATATCCGCCAATTTGCCAGAGATTTTAATTTTCTAGTCACTCAAGGTTTACTTTTTTTTATTGCCTTGTTAATTAGTGAATATGAATGTAATCAAATTAGCATAAAGCAAATAGATCTTCGCAACCTGTGCTTCTTTTTTCAGCTGTCTTTATTAAAAATAATTTTTCTCACAATAATTCTTACGTAATATCTTATATAATATAATTCACGTAATAATTTTAAAAATATTTTAAAAGATTGCCATAATTAAAAACAATAGTCTTGACGATTTTTGAGCTTTTCAAGAATTCCAAAGGGATTCAAGATGATTTTTTTTTTAAGATTCCCTGGAAAATTTTTAATGATTTCTTATTTTGACAAACTAATTTCAAGAGAATAGATGAAAATATTTTCAAACATTTCAAAAAGATTGACAAAATTGCCAAAGAAGAATCTGAAAGATTTGAAGGCATTTTTTTTAATTTGGAAAGAATTTTCAAAAGTAGGGTACTGGCAACAGCTCAGAAGGCAGTTTCATGAAACAGCTGTCGCATTTTAAGAAACTTACTAGACCATCTTGAAGAAAGCTACTAAATACCTATCGACTGACACACGCTAGCTCTAAGAAAGCATCCAGAGGCGACTGTTGTCACCTCTAACATACGCGGCCACTGTGTACGGATGACAGCGGTAAAAGATGAACTGCAAAATACACCATGCTCCTAATGTTGTACCTACAACATCATCGCAAATGACTGTGGGCTTGAGCTTTCCTCTCATGAATTAAACGGCTATGTTGGCTATAGCATTGCTACTGACAGGCTTACCATGCCTGACAGGTAGCGAGCGAAGAGGAAATGGACAAAGTGGAACACCAAAAAACCCATACAAATAAAGAAGAAGTTGTTTAATCTGTATATAGATGCTGGTCGCTTCCTGAGGATCGCTGACGATCGATCTTCAGGGCAACCCTGCAGGGGGGGGCTGTCACAGGGTCATCGTGCCACCGCTGGGGGTAGCAGCATGCAAACCAGTGGTGATGGATTGAGCCTGACGCTGGCAAGCCAAGATGTTTTTGAGTTGGCTATGAAATGAAGCTTTCATACCTCTAAGACAGCCGATTATGAGAACTACAAGATGGACTTCGTAGCCTTGGTGCAGCCCGCTCAGCTCAAAAAGAAGCGCTTGATATTTCGACCGTTTTTCTTCCTCCCTTGCCGTGATATTATCATCAGCTGTTCCCGAGAATTCATTCACGTAAATGATATGCGTCTTCAGATCTTGGAGGACAATATCAGGCTTTAGAGCACTGATACGTTGAGTGGTGAATAATACGAAATTGCAGTAGGTCTTACACTGATCATTCTCCACAACGAACTCGAGTTCCCCTGGACCAGGGGGGTGACTCGCCATACAAATGCGCTGTGTCAGTTTTGTGAAGGACGGCAGAAAATGAAACACTGGCGCCACTAGCGCCACGCCCTATATTTGAACGAAAGCTGATTAGAATCATGGGAAATTTAGTATTTTTCGCAGTTTTTATAATATTTTGGATGTTTGTGGATAATTTAAATACTTTTAGCTTGAATTAGGCAAGGATTAACTGTTTCTAGAATTTAAAAAATACCTAGGATTAAAAAATAGACCTTACATACACTGGAAATGTCGGTTTTTAATTTTCAAGTAGAGTGGAATGGTAAAATATAAAGATTACGTATTTACCGTTTAAAACAAATAAACTAAATGTTCTGAAATGATAATATATAAAATTTTTTGTCTATTTTTTAATTACTCGAATGATCCTAATCTATTATTACATTATAATAAAAATATACAAGCAAATTTAAAAATCATAATTTTCAATATTCAGTATATTGTATTGATCGTGAAATGGCTAAAAGATTATCAGTAATAAAGTTATTAACTTTAACGTACATTTAGTCGTTTATTTATTTAAAAATTGAATGAAAAGATGGAGATATAAATTAAATATGGGGTAAAGACAGTAGGATGGTATATAGGAGTAATAAATGCCAGGTTAATTTATTTAAATAAATATAATTATTTAAATTATTTACGAATATACTGCGATTAAAGTATAGCAATTATTATGCAGACAGAACATAATAATTTATTATATACAATTGAACAAAGCTAGTTTTACAAAATGTCGCGACTTTCTTTTTCATAAAATTATCGTTTTTTTAAAGTTAGGTTTCTTGTACTATTCTGACTGCAAGAAAATCATTATTTTACAATTGTAATTTACTTTAGTACTTGAATTTATTAATAAATTAATGTAATTGTACATAAATTTCGAAATGATAAAAATAAACAACTTCTTAAAACAATTTTTAAGAAGTGAAATCTTCCTTTGATAAATTCAATTGTTACCTTAATAGGAACGTAAGTTCTATTATTTCGGTCTTACGATCAATTTGAATAAAAAAGACTAGGAGTATTCCGAGTCAATACTTTAATTATAAAAAGTTTCATTCTCGCAACGTTTCGACCTCAATCTGTTGGTCATCCTCAGGCAAATTATACCCGATAAAGGCTTATATTATACCTAATACAGTCTTTTTTATTCAAATTGATCGCAAGACCGAAATAATAGAACTTACGTTCCTATTAAAGTAATAAATGTCGAAACTCGGCGATAATTCAAAACTGTCATTAATGTTACTTTTACAATTTTCTTAAAGATAGTAAGGGTTTTAAAATATTTTTAAAATTTCAAAAACTAATAAAAATATAATGTTACACACTATTACAATAATCTACAAGTTTTACAAGAAGAAAAATATATCAAAATTTAAAAATCAATGTAGTCACGAAACCGTCAGAGCCATTCAATTATTTTAGGTTAAAGAACATCGGTGTAAACAAATCCTCATACCTATCGCCATAACCGTTCCATCCGGAGCTAAAACTTTCTTTTTCCAAATTATTTGATCATTTAAAAAGTGATCTTCACAAACTACATTTCCAGGTTTAACAATAAAATCCTTTTTGTCATGCTTAATTGCTTGGTGCCAACGGTCAACCTCATTTTTTAGAACGGAAAAATGCACTGTTTTACTCTGTTTGAGCGGGTTGAGTCGTACCCTGATAGACAGTTCGGTGCTATACGTCGATGCCCCCCCCCCCATTGTTATAACACACGTATCCGTAAATAAATAAAATATGGCAAATAGACGATAAAGTTATGACATTTCACGAGTTTGTGTATGCAAAATCATAACAGACAACGGGCAGACCGGGCGTCGTGGAGGTGGCGCCAATGCTTCACGACTCGCCGCTCTTCACAAAACTGACACGCGCCTCTAATGCAAAAGCGAAAATCGTGTCACCCCCCTGCCTGGACGTACGGCAGGGCATGCAATAGATCAACACTATAGAAGTGCCTGAGATTGTAATATAACACTTTCAGAGCTGCATTGTCTCTCTCCATGTACCCGTAGTATACATACTTTGAGCATCCACTGAGGTCATGTCTAAGTGTTTCTGGCTCTTGCTTGCACGCTCGCCAGTTGGTATCGCCTACAGGTACATTCATGTTCCTCTCACGGTAATCTAAGGTATCTATAACGCCGTCTTGACAGGCAAAAAGAAATCTCTCAGTCTTTGATGTTAATCCAGCAGACTTGAGAAACATGTTAAACAGACCTATCGGTAGCTCTTCTCTACGTGTAATGCCGTAGGATTTATCGTGAAGGGGCTTTTCAGCATCTTCCCTTAGTCGAACCGAATTTTCTGCTTCCTGTACAAGACTTTTGAGCACCAAAGGTGTTAGTAACGCTAGGCCATGTGTAGTGTCGCTGGAATTAAATAGGAGACCAAGCTTCTCTGCGGCCCTATCTGCGGCACGGTATAGAAACGCCGCATTATGTACTACTTCATGTTGATGTACAAGTTGCATGAGAGAACCTGTGCTTTTTCGAATTCAGCAGGCTGTAGCCAGAACCGTTCTTTGATGAAGTATCTCCAAGCTTAGCGAGCTTCTACCCCCTTTATCTCGAGGGAGGTATATTCGAGGTAAAAGATCTAGGACAGACATGCCCAACTCGGGGAAATTCCCTGCGAGAACACATGTTCCGCGTCCCTACTCTTTCTCCTAGAGAGCGATAGAGGTGGGTAGACGCGTGGGAGAATCTCTACTCTTTGACGTACGCGTCTACCACTACCATGCGTCTACCACCTCTCTCGCTCTCTAGGAGAAAGAGTAGGGACGCGGAACATGTGTTCTCGCAGGTAATTTCCCCGAGTTGGGCATGTCTGATCTAGGATGAGGACTTCGATGGATTGTCATCATCTTGCGTGTGCTTCGGTCAAGTTGCTTTAACTGATGGACGTTCCCTTTTACTGCAGCGAACGTGTAGAGCAGTATAGGAACGGCCAGCATATTAGTAACCGGGATCTTATCCTTCCCAGATAATTCAAGATTCATTTCAAGATATGTATATGTTTCTCCATTACCAAGATGTTCGATGGTATTTCTGCCTAAGAGTTGCACATCCCGATCGTCACGCAATAATGTAGTTTCTAGTACTTCTTGGTGTAGATGGAAGCAAGCACACTTGTCCAGTCCAAGGTTCATGCCAATCACTTTAGAGTACATATTTACTGCCACAAAAAGGATATTAACGTCCTCTTTCAAAGAAGCAAAGAGTTTAAGATCGTCCATATATGAACGTGGTTGATCTTTTATTCTCTTCTGTTCGGCGGGCGGCATAGGCATCCAGAGCTTTTACCTTGGAGCACAATAGATAGAGGTAAGAAGGAGATGCAGCAAAGTTTCGGACTTAGAGAGCTGTCTGATGAATCTCACTATTTTGGAATGCACCTCCAGGCATACAAGGAGCTTCATAAGTAGCTCATAATCCGTGTTATCGAATGACTTACAGTAGTCAATCCAAGCCATGGACAGATTGCGTCGATACCTGATTGAGTCCTGGGTAATACACATGTATATTAACAGGTTCTCCCTGCAACCTGCCAGCTCTCTCTTGCATCCACGTTGTTCAACTATTGCACTACATACCGGCTCGATGGAAGTTAATATTCTCTCTTCAAGGATGCCATTGAATAAAGCTATGGGCCTGTCGTTATTTGGAATTGACAAATCTCCAGTCTTAGGAATCAGTACCATGCGTTCTTCCACTAGCCACCGCGGGATGGGTTGTTCTCCGTTTAAGAAAGTAGTAAATATATGAGCTAGATGTTGATGTGTAGGAGTGAACTTCTTCCACCAAAATTTTTTGATTTTATCTGGCCCTGGCACTAATAAGTTCTTAGTTCTAGATATAACTTTCCTCTCTTTTTCAGCAGTAATTAGTGGACACTCTTCCTCTAGACCTTGCAGCCTTTGCCTTTGGCAAAAGTTATGAAAAAGTGATATATCTAAAGGGTCCTCTGTAGTTGATAAGCATCTCCATATACTTGCTTTCAGAAGACTTGAATCTCTTCTCGGATAGGTAGAATTTCAACAGCACATGACGTTTTATTTCACAGACGCAGACGGGAAGGATGAGTAGAAAAGGTGGAATTTTCCTGAATCCACTTTCCTCGCCGTTCAAGGCGCTCTTTGAATGTTGAAAGAGCTCTTACCTTTTCCGTTCAGTGCTGCTTGATGGTTAACAGTTCACACTTGTTTAGCGTGTGATTTGCTTTTCTTAAGTTCCGAGCAAGTGCCCTAACTTTTGAAGTAAATTTTCTATTTGATGTTCGCCGTTCTAATTTCAAACTGAAGCTGTGCAATACGCTCGCGAGTCACGCTTAAGCATACTGAAGTATCGTTACTTCTATTGTCGCTAAGCAGGGAAACCGCCTTCTCGTAAACTACACGGTTCAGTTTTCCAGAGATGAACATCTTTGGGGAGCAAATCGGAGAGAGCAGTATTAGCATCAGCTAATTTGTCCATCCTGAGAAAGACCT
This sequence comes from Andricus curvator, assembly GCA_932195095.1. Lineage (NCBI taxonomy): Eukaryota > Metazoa > Arthropoda > Insecta > Hymenoptera > Cynipidae > Andricus > Andricus curvator. Next base: position 148,410 of record CAKNYM010050163.1, on the reverse strand, counting down.
TTTGCTATCTGCAAAGGTGGTCTTGCTGAAACGGGTGGTATGTTCGCTAAAGGATGTGCTCTTCTAGATAAAGAGCTTCATATCCGTTTTTGCGCGAAAAGAATACCTGGTTTGTTAAACAGTAAGGTGTTTTATGAGCATATGTATTCCGGGTGCGTATTGACTCAACATTCATGTAACCTTTGCATGAATCCTCTTCGCGCCGGTGAGCTTCTTTGCCAACAGGTAGGGATGTCCCTTCTGAGTTGGTCCGACTATTCAAAACGATATTTTAACGTTTGTCCGGGGCCATTGCCTGGTCGCCAACTCGGTTTGGTCCTATTGCCACTTTCAACTGAATCATGGCCTCCATCCGAGAGAGGCCTATTGTGGATGGCACTGCGCGATACTGGTGACGTAATCTCATAATTTGTTGCATTGGGGAGTAAGCCCAATGCAACGTGTCTCACTGCAAGCGCCGAAGCTCTCGGGCCATCGGGTCGCCACATGCCTTATTATATTTAAGCTTTCTGGGGGGGGAGGAGGGAGTTTTTTTAGGTTGTTTTTTAGAAATTAATTCCGAAATTAATTCCGTTGTGGAGCGTGGTCGCTTTTTCCAATTTAGCTATACTCACCGAAAATATTTGTTCTACGCAAGGCCGTTGCAAGAAAAATTTTTCGCGGAGAAATATGAATTGGGTGAAAATTTCGCGGGGGTGCGGGGGATTTCTAGTATCACACGGGGAAAATATGTATATTATGTACATGTTTTAAGAATTTCCCGGGGTGGGTGTCAAACCATGTTGATCTATCACGTGACTATGACCTTGGTTCTGCATTCGCGGGATGTCGGTGAATCTAGAGACGGTAATATCCGAAGGTTCAATGGGTGATAAATCTTGCCGATATGAGAAATTGGTCTGTGAAACTCGGCCTCTTAGTTAGTATATAAGTAAATATCTTCCAGAAAGTTCACTGTCACCGTTCGGAAAAATCTACAAGAATTACTTTTTAATTCTCTCTTGCCGGAGCTATCTCGCAGCAATGAAGATCATGATTCTATTCCTTACCTGCATGGCTTGCATTGTTTTAATCAGTAAGTGTGATATAAAATACGTAATATTAATATGCACGCAGATTTTTTTCATCATACTCGGGTCGAGGCAATGATTTCACTCGTGTGATATCAGCCCTCGCTTCGCTCGGGCAGCTAACATCACACTCGTGAAATCGTTGCCTTTCGACCCTCGTCACGCAATATACTATTCGTATTAATATTGTTATTACTACAAACGATAATTTTATTTTGCACTTTAAATAATATGAGACACTTCAATTGTTTGCTACGGAAATTTCCGGGAAATTAACCGCAGACGCATTTTGGTCGCTGCAACCGATCCGAAAGCGAAATCATTCTATCACTTCATAATCGTATATATCGGGTATGTCAATTTTTGGTTTAATTATTTCAAAAAATTCAGGAAACTTTGCTGGGCTTTTAAGCAAAATCATAATTTTTAAATCTTGCGTTTAACTTATTGAAATATCCATACAAGTGTTCCTGAAAGTTTAGAAAACTCATCAAATCAAGAGAAAACCTTACTAATCTCTTAGTGAAAATATATTAGTTGTTTTGGGCTATATTGGCTATATTGTAATTTCATGAATATGGCAGAAATATGAGATTTGACAAGTAACCGCGATTGTGTAACATTTTCAACTTTATTAAAACGATAAGTAGTCAGTATTGCAAAACTTGTAAATACGAGAAGGATATCAAAATGGAAAGATCATAATTATTTCCGCAACGTATTTATTTTGCCTTCCTGTCTCACGAACGAACGTGATTGTGTGTGATTTGAAGCTGTGTCAAAATAAAAAAATGGCGTATTGAGAAACTTGTGAATAAGAAGATTGTATCTCACCAAAGTCACGTATTTACAATCAATTGCGTCTAAATGAAAATACTAGACTTATTCTCACAATTGAACTAATTTACTTTGCTTTATTAAGTATTTATTATAAAGAAGTTTATTATTTTTCTCCTATTCCATCCGCGAAATTCATTAGGTTAACATTCAATTATTAAATAAATTGATAAAATTTTAGGACGATCAATTCTAAATTATGATGTATGTATGTAAGTATTTTTTGACTGATTCATCCAAATAACTATGAAATAGGCGGATTCGTCAGAAAATTGTCTACACTTTCAAACATCTCTTGTTTGAAAGTCCTAGATTCAGCTTCTGCTATTCGAAGTCGAAGAATTTTTTGTTCATAAAAACGAATTTTCGGACTTTTCTGAGCAATAACGAAAGATACAAGGAAAATGAAGCATAACAATTTTTGCATCTAAAAAAGTCGTATGAAACATGCCTTATGTTTTCAGAAAATCAAATCTTCCGGCTAATATAAGGAAGACATTCTATCCGTTTGATGCTGGCTAAACCTTGGATCAAGCGATTTTCGTAACTGAATGCATTTTTTTTCAGAAAACATAATTCTTAAATTTTTGTTGTAAAATATATCACAAACGAGCAGGATGAATCTATTGTGGAAATTGTTTATGAAAAGAAGATTCTCCTGGTTTGGTTAGAGATTTAACTATTTTGTTGAAAATTTTGTCTTTTGGTTCAATTGAGCTATTTTGGTTTCAAGGTAATTCTTGTCTAATTCAAGTCTAATTCAAGTTGAACTGTTTAGTATTATATTTTTGGTTCCGAATTAATTTGTATTGGTTAATAATTTAACATCATAAATGGTATTAGACAGGAATGTCGATTGTTTTATTTTTCACAAACTTTAGACTTTATTTTAAAGCTTGTTTGGTGCCGTTTCGTTAGTTATAAAGAATTGATAGTGCACTCGCATCAGATTTTCAGTTTTTTAAGTTTGGTTAGATTGTGGAAATTCATGCAGCGGGTCACAATTTCTAACACTTGCATAAGATCTATGTAAATTTTAATTTGGGGGGAGGGCAAGTGGCTTATAGTATATATAATCATATCGTTTAAAAGATCAAAAACACCGTTCATCACAAAGCTTATAAATATTCACTGTTTCTGTAAACGTTTCCTTTTAAGAACTTTTTTTTACTTATGTTAGGAGTGAGTGACTTAGCTTCACATTTTGAGGCAAAGTTTCTCACGCATCAATGAATGCTAAATAGTTGTTCACGAATGTAATGTATGTTTGTACTTCATGGTATGAAAGGAGGCCAAATAAAAATTATATATCCAAAGCATGAATCATCAGTTAATGTAAAGAAATGCATAAATCTCTTGTTGTTCTTAACAAACTAGATGCAATGGAAAGAGGAGATGGAGGACCTCTAACCTTCGATGATTATGAGAACTTTCATCCAGGAATGCGATTTTCTGTAATGATTGAAGGTAGAAACTATGCTGAACATGGAGAACTTGATGAATCTTATCCTGGCAGTGAGTTTGACTGGACGCACCGCCGAAATTTACGTGGAGGATCAGCAGATCGCGTGTATGTAACAGTTGTTGATCCTCGTCGCCCTGGTCATCTACGAAGGAAAAATCGTCATTTCTCTGCTCGGCTGTATCAAAAATATAATGTCGCAAATCAAATAAATCAAGTATCCCAGTGTTTTATAAAAGATGACGACCATGTGTATCGAGCACCACTATCACTCATCACGGCAAATCTAAATAATTTACCTAGTCTAGTCGTTTTTCGCGGTGAATTTTCGCCCAATAGCTATCAGATATTGAGTGGGGCGCTGCACGTTCTTGTTCACCGCCCGCCCGCTGGTCGTAACTGAGTTCAACAATTTATAAGAAACTACCCCCTAGGGCATTTTGATATTAACAACAATGTTTATATGGAAATCATGTATTATTTTGTTTTTCAAAAGAAAAACAGAATCAGCACGTTTGGATAAGTCTCATCCAAATGTATTCTTTGTCAATAACTCTCACTTAATTTTATTTCAATCTCCTCTATGTATATATATATATATATATATATATATATATATATATATATATATATGTACAGGGTCCTCACAAAAAATGGGGTCGAGAATAATAATAAAAATTTGTTGTGAAGTTAATAATCAATGAGCAATTAATAATTAAAGATTAACCAATCCGAACCACGCGTTAGATGGACGACAGAGCATGTGTCACTGACGAGTGTCTGTGCTCAGGAAGTTGTGAATGTCATTTCACACTTTGAATTAATTTAACTTCCTTCCAGTATTTTAAATTCTTTTTGTATTCTCTGAATTCTCTAAATTCTTCTGAATTCTCTGAATTCTTAGGAATTCTATAAGTTCTTACAAATTCTATGAATTCTTATGAAATTTCCTGAGCTCTTGGGTTCGTTCTAATTTGTTGAATTCTCAGAATATAACTGAATTTTTATTCATGGTTTTTAATTATCTTAAAATCATTAGAAATCTTTAAAATACACGTTAAATAATTTAACTTTCTTCCTATATTTCGAATTCTGTAGGAATTCAAGTTCATGATTTTCTGAAAATAATGCATGTTGTAAGTTCGTATACCTATTTTTAAAAATAAGCGAAATGCTACCTAAAATGAAAATTATTTACACTCCTCAAGATTGTCCGAAAATAATGCATCACTTCTGCCGGTATGAAGGGAATTGATGTTTTAAAGAAGAATTCGTAACTAATAAAATGAATTTTTAACAAACTAGTTCAACTTTCGACCAAGTAGTTCAATTTTTTACCAAAAATACGAATATTTAATATAATGGCTGATTATTCATATTAAAAAAATAAATTTTCAACCCAAAATAGAATATTTAAATTCTCAGTAAAAAATAATAATTTTCAACCCACACAAAAACGAATTTTCAGTTTGCCAAATTAATTTTCAGCCGAAAAAAGGAATTTTCAACAAATGACTTATATGTTTGATCAAATAGTTGAAAGCTTTTTAGCTTTGTAAAATATTTTTATCGCTTATGCGCTGGGTTGACTTGAGAGGAGAAATAAGGAGTCGCTTGATTACAATTTTTAAAGTCACACACAAATGGATTTATTCATCCAGTAAAGTCTACAATGTTAGAAAATCGCATAAGCTAATCTAATAATCAAAATATAGTCGTGCTATTCTAAGCTAGCTTTTTGGTCACAAAGTAAATAAAAACGATCCCGTAGGATGATTAGAACGAAGTTCGATTTTAGTTCGTCACTAGACGTACTTTTCGTTAAAAGTATAAAAACATAGGAAATATAAATTCTGAGTCCTTAGACTAATTGCTCGCTAGGAGTATAAATTTTTAGAGTATCGCAAAAGGATAAAATGTTATAAGTCCGTAGACAATATTCTCATGTAGAGTTTTTCGACGTATCGACAAAAATATTCAGAGTCCGTAGAGTGACTTCAATCTTGAAGTATTCGCTTTTTCAAATATATTTCCCGTAGGAATTCGGAACGCACGGTTCAAATATAGTTCTCCCCAGAGAAGTAAAATCGTTTTGAAATAAGCTAAGCGGAGATCGCTCACACTTGCTAACGCTATCGCATAGTCTCTATTAGACTCGAAAATAGCGACTTCGAAGATTTGAGCAACTTCGATTGAGAGTAGTTTACATAGGGTTTCGGAAGTACAACTCCCTAGCCCGTCCGCCTCTTCTACTCTCAATATTCAGAGAACAAGATCTCTAAGTCAAAAATGGACTTAGCAGAATCTAGTCTCCTAGAATGTGCGCAAGCTCTTCGATGAAGCTGCGGAATGTCGCGGCCCTGAATCTCGTGATTCGAGTGAGAGAACCTTTGCTGTTTTCTAAGTCAAAGAATTGACTTAGGAAACTAGAACCAAATGACACTCGGTGTCGAGGATGCAATCCTCTAGCCTGTATCCTCGGAGACTCTAGATATCTCTCGCTCGCCAGCGAGCCCCCCAATCTCGATTTGGGGCGCAGCATCCCTTTTTAAGCTTTCGCGCCACCCTCGCCGAGTTCGAATTTTGCGTTGCTGGGATTTACGCGGCTGTGCTTTACGCGTACGCCTGGATGCTGGGCCTCAATATCGGGCCTGCTACTTTGGTTGCGAGTTGTAAGGGGTGGTATATGAGTTACCTTACATAGTAGAATTTTAAAGAAAATACTCTCGTTTGTAGATTTTAGAAGAAATTATAATTTTATGTAAAGTTTTGCGAATTGAGAATATTTTTTGAACCCCATTTTTCCCAAAATAATAGAAGGAAGGCTAAGTTATGAGTGAATAAAATTTTTTTTGTTTCATGCCTATGTTGTGTTTGTTTATAAAAATGTTAACTATATTCATAATGAAGTAACAGAACTTAAATGAATAAAGCTTGTTGTCTGTGCGACATTCGATTTTTTGATAACTTAAAAAGTGTTGTCTGTGTAGAGGTGGATATTTATAAATAATATATTGTTTATAAAGCTGGGAATAAATAATGGCCAGCCGTATAAAAAAATGTCACCAAAATGAAAAGTTTTGTCTTGTGCCAGAGATTATTCAAAAATTTTGAGAAAAATCTATATTTTCTATATTCACGTCGAATAACTACTTAACTTGGACATGATTTCGACTCGCAAAACAAATTTCGTGCATAAAGGTGGTAGTTGGGTGTACAATCTGAACATGAACAGTACAAACAATAATGTAGCCTCGGAATGGATTGAAACTTTGATTGACGAAATGCATACACAAGGTAAACGTAAAGCTCGAGTTTCAGGCGATGAATGGAGACTGGATGTTGGGAATGCTAGAGTACATGTAAGGTACATGTAAGGTACATGCTAGGTACATGTAAGTCTAAGTTTATGTAACTGTCAATCTTACCCATTATCTTTATAATAAATCGTTTACGATCGTAACTATCCTTTCTTTATTCTGAGCACTGGTTTACCGCAGTCCGCATAGAGCTGACAAGAGACAAACGTACCCACAAATAAATAAGTGGTCAGGTCTTACCAGCCTGACATAATCAGCTCACTAGCTTCCCTCATTCTAACCATTTTCCAACCTACACTGTAAAAAAAGTTGGTGTAATTTTACATCGTACCACGATGGAAATTATTTGACCTACGTGCGACGATGTAAATTTACACACTTTTGTAAAAAAAAATGCAGGACGTAAATTGTCAGGACCACATTTCAATTTTGAGGTTATGTTCGTGAGGTTATAAATTTTCAAACACTGTATCAGGATAAATAAAGCGCATATTACTTTTCTCAGGTATCGCTTTGAATAAAAAAGACATATTTTTTTTATTCACATAGAACTCATCACTATTAGAGCAATATTAGAGGCTCTGAGACGTAATTTTATGATAAAGTCCAAAGCGCCATGTCTTTCTGTCAGTTTGTCGATGGGTTGTCGATTTATGTCCTGTTTGTAATTTCTCAGGATGCCAAGACGTGACAATGCTACCCGTGTGTGAAATTATGCTAGATACTGCAACTTTACCAAAAAAAGTGTTAATTTATAAGCATATTTAAATTTATTCACTAACGTAAATTGACTACGTGCCACGCTGATCAAATAATTTCCATCGTCAGACATAGTAAATTTACATCGGACAGTTATTTCATACTGTTCCATGGGGTGAAGTTGGAGTAGATCGTGAATTTCGGAGCGACATTGGTATATTTACCAGGTTATACATTGTAATTTAAAATACACTGCTCGTGAAGTTACAATCTAATTGTAAATATCACAAAAGATTTTTTTACAGTGTACCCTCGCCTTTAGCTCGGGCCGTAACAGGAAAAGGCCCCAAATGATGAGAGAGTAGAACAAGTTGATAAGTACATATATCTAGGTAGCCTATTCACTAGCGACGAGAAGATAGATGGGGAGTTACATAGACGCATAAACGAGTGTCAGAAGGTTATCCGTAGAGCAGGGCCCATTCTCAGAATTAAAAATATATCAAAAGAAGCTAAAATGGCAATACATAATTCTATATTTCTACCGACTGTGCTATACGGTAGCGAGACATGGACCTGTCAAGAAAAATATAATAATGAAATCAAGGCGATTGGCATGAAACCTTTGCGCACAATTTCCGGGAAAACACTGATGGACAATGTCCGAAACGAGATAATCATCAAAGGGTGTGGAGCAAAAGAGACAATAGTTAACACATGCGAAAGAAATCAGTTAAAATGGTTCGGCCATGTTGAAAGAATGAAAGATAAACGTCTAACGAAACGAGTGTATAAAGGTAAAGTAAATGGCAGTATGCCCAGAGGCAGACCGCGGAAAGAATGGGTAGGTGTGTGATTGAGACCTCAATCCGAAAAGACATGAGAAGCCATAGAAACAGGAGAGCTTGCATGAAAAAATGCATGGACGTGAAGGAAGCTAGAAAAGTATGGCAGGACAGAAAAGTGTGGCGACAAATAGTTTATAAAGAGAATGTGAGTAGAGTGAATGACGCCTGAAACAACAGACATTGAATACTAATGAGCCCGATGGGAGAACCTCACAGAACAACCTTGTGAGGCTCTTCACTTGGGGTGATCGCTAGAGAGATTAATCAGCAACCTGGGTCGGAGCAGTGTTGCGGCACAAACGTGTTATTTAAATAAATGACACAAAAATTCTGGATCAATCTAAAAAAACTATACCTCCCGTCCAACACTACTATATTCCAACCGAGCGAGTCACGCCTACCCCGAAAGGGAAATGGCCTAATGGTATAATAATAATAATGTTCGAGAAGAATAAGTATCAATTTGAGTGATTATACTCGTAAAAGTATTGTTTAATTTAAAAGCGTTTTAGCTTCCAAAATCGAAATTGGTGAAATGTAACTAATTACAATTAGAAGGTCATGCTATGGAATTTTAAGCGTGACGTAACCTGTCTCCAATATTAAAACATTGCAAATTATGCAGTTGTGAGACTATTTCAACAGCAAGCGAGATGTTGCGCTTTACAACACCATCTGTAGAGCGGATCTTGACTACATGCCCTTGAATTTGTCATCAGAAGAGACCTTGCGTATCAGGGCAGAAACCATAGAGGAATTAGAAACACAATAGAGACAGAAATCCATCCACGGCGAGTACCCCAAAACATTAGATCAACCTGAAGTGCATAGTGAGGCATCCAAAATTTGGCTGAGAAAGGGCGTCCTGTATCCAGAAACGGAAGGATTCGTTATTGCAATTCAGGACAGGGTGGTCAGCACCAGAAATTTTTGCAAACACGTGTTACATCAAGACCTGCTTGATCGGTTCTGATTATGTGCAGATACCAACGAATGCATCAAATACATTATTGATGGTTATCGCGTAATGGGTCAAAGAGAATATGCACCACCTATACAACTCCTTGCACTATGTGATAGTGCACAACAAAAGAAACAAAAGAGTCATCTAGCAAAAAGTTGTGCGAAGCTTAGTTTGGGCACACGAAAGCTTCAAAGTAGCACCTAATCAACCAATGAGGAGCGAGCTTTAGCGACTACTTGTACGTGTTTCAAACGTTGAGATAGTGCGTGAAACTTGGCAACACACTTCAGATCCCGTATCAGGTAATTCCCCGTTGAGATGCCGCCCTTCCATTGTTTATTTTTAAACGCACAGTTCAAACCTCAAAAACTTTTTTGACTTTTGAATCCTCCTCTCTAAAATTTATTCACAAGGTTAAAGAATGAAAAAAAAACTATCACTACCAATTTCTGTTACATAATTGTAACAAAATTTTTGAAAAGCTGAACATTCGCGAAGCCCAGCAGACTTGCTTTCTTGAAAATTTTTTGAGCAAGCCTAACATAACACTTTTACCAGCAAAAAAGTTACTCTTTTCGGTTCCTCTCATAATCGACCAAAAATTGATCGACATTCTTATCATATTTAGTCGCTCAATAACCATTAATGATTGTTTAAACAAACATAATTAAAAAATGCATTATTGGACTATTTTTGACGTACAAACTTAATTCATTTAGCGTCATCAAATGTTAATAACTAATTTATAAGCTTTTAAGGGCATTTCAAGTTATTTAAAATTATAAAACAGAATCATTTCGATGAATCGAAAAGTGTGACTTTTGTTGTTACAAGAAGTGTTGTGTTATTTCAATCTTTTCATCAAATTTTCAATAAAGAAATTTTAGTGAGTTTCTCAAATTCTTAGTTTCTGTTACTTTTGTTACAAATTATTTAACAGAAATGATAAGAGAAGCCGAAAAGAGTAACTTTTTTGCAGCTGAAGGTGCTGTCTTATCTTTGGCATAGTTACACATTTTCGAGAAAGCAATTTTTCTGGGTTTCATAAATGTTCAGGTTTTTACTACTTTTCTTACAAGTTATGTAACAGCATTTCTGAAAGAAATAAAAAAGAGTGACTTTTGTTACTATTAGAAAATAAGTTTTGTGATCAATATTTTAGTTACAAAGTTTCAAGAAAGGAAGTTTTCTGGGTTCGCGCGTGTTGAGATTTTTTTGTTAGATTTGTTAAAATTTAGGTAACGGAAATTATGAGACGAATCAGAAAGGGTGTTTTCCGTTATTAAAAAATAAGTTTTGTTATTATTTCAGTAACAACGTTTCAAGAAAGGAAGTTTTCTGGGTTCGCGTTTGTTGAGATTTTTTTTCAGGTTTGTTACAAGTTTACAAGTTATTTGACAGAAATTGTGAGAGGAACCAATTTGTTTATGAAAGTTTATTAAAAATACTATTTTAACATATAAAAAGCAGAATATGAAGACAATCTATAAAATGTCGTTTTTTAAATCTAACTTTAGAAATTTTGAACAGAGACCAAAACGGAACATAGCATTTGCTTAAGTGTCGAAAAAAAGTTAAAAACTGAATTCGGCAAATTTTGAAAATAATTATTCTTCCTTTCAAAAATAATATCTTTGATATTACTATTTCCAGACGTTTTACTACCGGCACTTCTGTTTTCTTTTTACTAACTTAAGCCTCAACCAAAACCGACTAATTTTCAAACCAAAAAAGAAAGGAATCTAATGCAAATTTTGTTATTTATTATTTTGAAATTTGAATTTTTCCTACAATTTTTTGAAAATCCAGCAAAATAAAAAAAATGGCTTCAAAACCTTCCAAAATTTTATTTTGAAAATTTTAAAAAATATTCTCTAAAATTCATTTTTAGTTTTCTTAGGAATCTTAATAAAAAATTTGTATCCTACTGAAACCTTTCAAAATGCTTAGAAAGCTTTCAAATGTGGCGTTCAGAATCTTCAAAAATGTACGTTTTGTTTTAAATGTTTTGAAATCTTTTCAAGTTTAAAATTATTTTGGAATCTTTTCAAAATTTCTATAAATATCTTAAACTTACTCGAATTTTTTCCAAATTAATGATTCACAAAACATGTTTTCAGTTTTTAATGATAATCACTTTTTTTGGTTGAAAATTAATTTTTTTTTTACCGAAAATTCAACTATTCCATGTTTGGTTGAAAATTAATTTCTTTGGTTGAAAATTCCTTAATTCCAAATAGCTTTGTGATAATTCATGTATTTTCTTACAAATTAATCTTTTTGGTTAGGAAATTATTCTTTTAGGTTGAAAATTCAACTGTCGGTTTAAAATTTGTTTGTTTGTTAAAAATACATTTTTGTGGTTGAAGACTCATTATTGTAGTAGAAAATTCATTTTTTTGTTCGAAATTTCTACCGTTCTGTTGAAAATTTGTGTTTATTTAGTTAAAAATAATTTTTTCAGCTGCAAATGTAACTATTCAATTTTTGCTTGATAATTGATCTTTTTTAGTTGAAAGCTCATATTTTTGTGTTGAAAATAAAACTTTTTTGTTCAAAATTCATATCTTTGGGTTGAAAGCTAAACTGTTTGGCCAGAAATTCGTCTTTTTGGATTGAAAATTTAACATTTTGGCTGAGATTTTGTTTCTTCAATGACTGAAAAATCATTCTTGGTTAAAAATTCAACTCCTTTTTCTTAGGTTTGGAAATTTGCAAAATGAAGGATAATTATTTTGAAAATTGGCCGAATTCGGTTTTTACATTTTTTTCGACACTCAGGCAAATACAATTTAGTGTTTTGGTAACGTTCACAATTTCTAAAGTTAGATTTTAAAGACGACACTTCTGACATTGACTCCACGAAAATCCTTTATATTTTGCTTTTATCTGTTAAAATAGTATTTTTAATTAACTTTCATGCACAAAGTGGTTGAGCAGTAAAAAAAATGTATGGTGTTTTTTAATGAGTTTCCAAATTAGGTTAGGGATGACACTATTCATACTTTTGGACTGGGAGTGCCATATTGTTAAATTGAAGCTACTCCAGTGGATTTGATAAAATACTGAAAAATTTGTTCATAAAATTTCACATAAACTTGAACATTTCTTCCTTAATTTTCAATTTTTTTAATTCAAATAACATATCGTTGGAATCGTTATAATTAGCAGATTACCAATATTATATTTATCAATAACCAAGTGCTAATTTAAAAAAATGTTATATTCTGAATTCTAGTCCTCATTAGGTACAAAGGACTACCGCTGACCAGCATCGACGGCAGCAGTTCGGCTGAGTGAGTGGAAGCCGTGTAGTGGGGGAACCGTTCGCAGGTCCCAGGCCGGAATTGTCATCTGCCCGCCCAGTGCAACGTGGCTCTCTGCAAGAGTCGAAGCTCTCGGGCGATCGGGTCGCCACTTCCCTTATTATATCTAAGCTTTTCTGTGGGGGGGGGGGCTGAGAAATTAATTTTTGTAGTTTCGCAGATACCAAAAATAGCCCAAAAGTATGACATAGAGAAAATGTCGAAATTTCGTTGTGGAGCGTGGTCGCTTTTTCCAATTTAGCTAGACTCACCGAAAATATTTGTTCTACGCAAGGCCGTAACAAGAAAGTTTTTTCGAGGAATGATATAAATTAGGAGAAAATTTCGGGCGGGGGGGGGGGGGGATTCTAGTATCACACAGGGAAAAATATGTATATTATGTAAATGTTTTAAGAATTTCCGGGGGTGGATGTCAAACCCTGTTCATCTCTCACGTGATTGTGACCTTGGTTCTGCGCTCGCGGGATTTTGTTGAATCCAGACACGGTAATATCCGAAGGTTCAATGGGTGATAAATCTTGCCGATATGAAAAATTGTGAAATGCAAAATAAACAACCTGTCGCCATTGAGTTTTAAGCCTCCCTCATTACGAAAAATTATGACAGGTGAAAAGTGGGGAGTGGAATATTAGAAATAGGAAGTGGGATCTGTGAAACTCGGCCTCTTAGTTAGTATATAAGTGAATATCTTCCAAAAAGTTCACCGTCACCGTTCAGAAAAATCCACAAGAATTACTTTTTTTCTCTCTTGCCGGAGCTATCTCGCAGCAATGAAGATCATGATTCTATTCTTTACCTGCATGGGTTTCATTGTTTTAATCAGTAAGTATGATATAATATACGTAATATTAACATGCAGGAAGATTTTTTCGTATTAATATCATTATTACTACGAACCATAATTTTATTTTATTTTGCACTTTAAATAAGATGAGACATTTACATTTTTTGCTGCGGGAATTTTCGCAAAATTAACCTCAGACGTATTTTAGTCGCTGCGACCGATCCGAAAGCGAAATCATTCTATCACTTCATAATCGTATATATCGGGTATGTCAATGTTTAGCTTAATTATTTCGAAAAACTGTCGTTAACGAAGGATTTGGCATCCGAATTCTGATTCAGGAAGCTTCGCTGGGTTTTCAAGCAAAATCATCATTTTTAAATCTTGCGTTCAACTTATTGAGAAATCTATACAAGTGTTCCTCAAAGTTTAGAAAACTCATCAAATCAAGAGCAAACCTTACTAATCTCTTAGTGAAATATATTAGTTATTTCGGGCTATATAGGCTATATTTTAATTTCATGAATATGGCAGAAATATGAGATTTGACAAGTAACCCCGATTGTGTAACATTTTCAACTTTATTAAAACGATAAGAAGTCCGTATTGTGAAACTTGTAAATACAGGAAGGATATCAAATTGGAAAGATTAGAATTATTTACGCAACGTATTTATTTTACCTTACTGTCTTATAAACGAACGTGATTGTGTGTCATTTGCAGCTGTATTCAAACAAAAAGAAAGGGCATATTGCGAAACTTGTGAACAAGATGAGTGTACCTCATCAAAATCACGTATTTACAATTAATTGCGTCTAAATGAAAATACTAGACTTATTCTAACAATTGAACAACTGAATCTATATATATATGTATATGTATATATATATATATATATATATATATATATCATTAGGTAAACACTCAATTATTAAATCAATTATTTAAATTGTAGGACAATTAATTTTTAATTATGATGTACGTATCTAAGTATTTTTTGAATGATTCATTAAGATAACTATGAAATAGGCAGATTCGTCAAAAAATTGTCTAAACTTTCAAACATCTCTTTTTTGAAAGTACTAGTTTCAGCTTCTGCTAAGATATTCGCCTTCGAAGAATTTTTTGTTCATAAAAACGAATTTTCGGACTTTTCTGAACAACAAAGAAAGATACGAGGAAAATGTGGCATAACAGTTTTTGCATCTAAAAAAGTAGTATGAAAAATACCTTATGTTTTCAGAAAATGAAATTCTTCCGGCTTAAAAAATAATTGAACTTACATCAAACTGACATGGTGCCTTCCTTGTATAAGCACGCAAATTAAAAAATAATGTCAAAAATAATTTTCTGCAAAACTCCACCTTTTTGTAATTTTTGCTATATTTGCCAGAAATCTGATAATATAAGGAAGACATTCTATCAACTCTATGCTGGCTCATCCTTGGACTTTAATTTATATTGGTTAATAATTTAACTTCATAAATCGTATTTGACAGGATTCTCAATTGTTTTATTTTTCACAAACTCTAGACTTTATTTTAAAGATTGTTTGGTGCAGTTTCGTTACTTATAACAAATTAGTAGTGTACTCGCATCAGAATTTCAGTTTTTTAAGTTTAGTTAGATTGTGGAAATTTGTGCAGCGGGTCACAATTTCTAACACTCGCATAAGATCTATGTAGATTTTTAGTTTTTTTGAGGCGAGGACTAGCTCATAGTATTTTATTAAATATACCAAATGTATAATTATCTCCCTTGATAATCAGATCGTTTAAAAGATCAAAAACACCGTTCATCATAAAGCCTATAAATATTCACTTTTTTTGTAAAAGTTTCTTTTTAAAAACTTTGTTTTACTTATTTTAGGAGTGAGTCACTTATCTTCACATTTTGAGGTGAAGTTTCTCACGCATCCATGAATGATAAATAGTTGTTCACCAATTGAATGTATGTTTGTACTTCATGGTATGAAAGGTCGCCAAATAAAGATTATATATTCCAAGCATGAATCATCAGCCAATCTAAAAGAATTCATAAATCTCTTTTTGTTCTTAATAAACTAGATGCAATGGAAAGAGGAGATGGAGGACCTCTAACCTTCGATGATTATGAGAACTTTCATCCAGGAATGCGATTTTCTGTAATGATTGAAGGTAGAAACTATGCTGAACATGGAGAACTTCATGAATCTTATCCTGGCAGTGAGTTTGAATGGACGCACCGCCGAAATTTACGTGAAGGATCATCAGATCGCGTGTATGTAACAGTTGTTGATACTCGTCGCCCTGTTCATCTACGGAGGAAAAATCGTCATTTTGTTGGACGGCTCTATCGAAAATATAATGCCGCAAATCAAATAAATCAAGTAACCCAGTGTTTTATAAAAGATGACGACCATGTGTATCGAGCACCACTATCACTCACTACGGCAAATGTGAATAATTTAGATAGTCTAGTCGTTTTTCGCGGTGAATTTTCGCCCAATAACTATCAGATATTCAGTGGGGCGCTGCACGTTTTTGTTCCCCGCCCGCCCGCTCGTCGTAACTGAGTTCAACAATTTAGGACCCTAGGACATCTTGATATTAACATCAAGGTTCATATAGAAATTACGTATTATTTTGTTTTTCAAAAGAAAAACAGGATAAGCACGTTTGGGTAAGACTCATCCAAATGTATTCTTTGTCCATAACATAACATAAGAATAATAATAAAAATTTGTTGTAAAGTTAATAATTATGAGTAATTAATAATTAAAGATTAACCAATCCGAAGCATGCGTTAGATGTACGACAGTATATGTGTCACTGACGAGTGTCTGTGCGCAAAAAAGTTGCGGCCTTGTAATTTCAAATTTGCAGGAAGTTGTGAATTTCATTGGTGCAACTTCACAGGTTGAATTAATTCAACTTCCTTCGAGTATTTTGAATTTTGTACCATTCAAACAAATTTGCGAAATTCACTTGTACTCTTTTAAATTCTTTGGAAGTTTTTTTTAATTCTCTTGAAATCGTTACCATGAATTATTATTTGTAATGTCTCGAAGCTTTTTGTATTCTCTGAATTCTTCTGAATTCTTATGAATTATATGAATTCTTCTGAATTGCCTGAATCATTTGAAATTTTCTGAACTCTTTTGAATTCTCGGAGATCTTTTGAATTCTCTTAAGGGGTATGGCCACATTAGCGGGAGCGGAATCATGGGAATATTCACCAATTTTTTTTTGTATGAAAACATAATTTATTTAAAAACTAATTATATGTCAATGAAGCTCCAACATCAAAGAATCAGAAAAAATATATATATATATTTTTTTTAGCAAAATGGCCGACTTCGGTTAAGTCCTTTTCGAAGCACTTTTTTTAGGTGCTCCGCGGCGACGCCATTTGCATTGATCAGTCACTTTCTTCCCTAGGGTTGAAAAATCGATTGTTTTCGATTATCGATATGATGAAAAATAATTTAACGTGTATTTGAAGATTAACTTCCTTGGAATATTTTGAATTCTGTTGGATTCAACTTCATGATTTTATGAAAATAATGCATGTTTTAAGGTCGTGTGTGTGTGTGGAACAATAGGCTTTATAGCTTGAGCGCCAGGGGAGCTCCAATGGGCTTCCCGTCCTTTTTTTTTAATTACATATATAAAAATCTACATTTTGTTTCAAATTTGTTAAATATTCTCGAATTTTCTATTATTATTCAAATTTTTTGGCAACTTATGAGTTTAAATTATTTTTCAATGAATCGTTTCTTCCCCAAAAAATTTTGAATGAAACTATACAATTTGAAAAATTGCCCTAAAATTTTCAAGATTGTTGTTTTTAATTATGGTTATATTTTTATATATTTCAAAATCTGTTTAAATATTCTTTGCAAATAATTTTCCAAAATAAAAAAAAGTTTGAAATTTTCCTGCAAAATCCTGCAGAATTAAAAAAAATGGTGTGCATGAAAAGTTTATAAAGTATAGTGTGTCAGCAAAAAACATCGAGAAAATAACATCGCCAAGCATAAGGGCTAGTTTCATAAACAGTGAACAATTTTATCTGTAACATAAACTTCATCAACCTAAAAAATGTTGAATAATTTCGAAAATATATTTTCAAAAATTGCCTAAAAAAACATTGTATTGGCTGCTTTTTCTACAATCTGCAGAATGAAAAAGCATCAAAACACTAATCCAATTATACCGATATTGACGTTTTTATAACGTTACTATAATACTTTATTATAATTGCTAGACTTTAAATTTATAATATAATTTCGGATAAATGGTTCTGTTCAAAATATAATGTGAGAAAGATGGCAAGAAAAATTATTTTTCACAAAGACAGCTGATCAAATAAGACGCAGTTGGCGAAGATCTAATTGCTTAATATTAATTTAATTACGTTCATATTCACTCAATAACAAAGCAGTAAATAATTAAGAGTAAATCTTGAGTGACTAGAAAATGAAAATTTTGTGCTAAGTATTTAAGTTCGTGAAGTTATAAGACTTTTCTACCAGAAAAAAAGAATTTCAAATGCGACAAAGATAAATTTTCTATAAAAAAAATACGAATTTTCAACAGGGCCGTTGAAATTCCGAATAGAAAAAATAACTTTTTAACAAAATCGTTTCAACCAAGTAGTTGAATTTTAAACCAAATAAGATTAATTCCTAACAAATAAATCTAATAGGTCGAATTTCAACCAAGAAATGATTTTAATTTTCAATCAAAAACAGTCAAATTTAATCAAGAAGATTAATTCTCAAAGGAAAATGTAGTAGTTTATATTTTAACCAAAATATATTTTTATTTTAAATCCAAAGCCAAATTCTTGAATATGGGTTTTGAACAACGAGATCATTTTTAATCAAAGAGTTCAAGCTAAAACTGAAAACGATTAATTTTCAACGATAAATGGAATAGTAAAATTTGCAGTTCTAAACATTTGTTTTAAATAAAAAAAGATTTTTCAACAAACTGGTTTAATTTTCCATGAAGCAGATGAATTTGTAACTAATAAAATGAATTTTCAACAAACTAGTTCAACTTTCGACCAAGTAGTTAAATTTGTTACCAAAAATACGAATATTTAATATAATGGCTGATTATTCATATTAAAAAAAATGAATTTTCAACCCAAAATAGAATATTTAAATTCTCAGTAAAAAAAAATACTTTTCAACCCACACACAAACGAATTTTCAGTTTGCCAAATTAATTTTCAGCCGAAAAAATGAATTTTCAACAAATGACTTATATGTTTGATCAAATAGTAGAATTTTTAAAGAAAATACTCTCATTTGTAGATTTTAGAAGAAATTAGAATTTTATGTAAAGTTTTGCGAATTGAGAATATTTTTTGAACCCCATTTTTCCCAAAATAATAGAAGGAAGGCTAAGTTATAAGTAAATAATTTTTTTGTTTCATGCCTATGTTGTGTTTATTTATAAAAATGTTAACTATATTTATAATTAGGTAACAGAACTTAAATGAATAAAGCTTGTTGCCTGTGCGACATTACATTTTTTGATAACTTAAAAAGTGTTGCCTGTGTAGAGGTGGATATTTATAAATAATATATTGTTTATAAAGCTGGGAATAAATCATGGCCAGTCGTATAAAAAAATGTCACCAAAATGAAAAGTTTTATCTTGTGCCAGAGATTAATCAAAAATGTTGAGAAAAATCTATATTTTCTAATCATGACGAATTCATCAACTTGGAGATGATTTCTACTCGCAAAACAAATTTCGCGCATAAAGGTGGTAGTTCGGTGTACAATCTGAATCTGAACAATACAAAAAATAAAGTAGCCTCGAAATGGAATTAAACTTTGATTGACGAAATGCATAAACACGGTAAACGTAAAGATCGAGTTTCAGGCGATGAATGGAGACTGGATGTTTAGAATGCTACAGGACATGTAAGGTACATGTAAGGTACATGCTAGGTACATGTAAGTCTAAGTTTATGTAACTGCCAATCTTACCCATTGTTACTGACGTAACTAAGGTTGATATAAATTATGTTATTTTTTTTTTTGATTAATGTAACATGTTTTCTTCGTAATACGTTAGTTTAGTTAAGAGTCACGTATACGCCGAAAATTTCTTCATATCTTATCTTGAATAAAGTCAAAATAAAGTTTGTAATAGTCCTTCGTGTCGATTGCGGGTCTATAAATTTTTTCAAAGGAACTAAAGCATAAACAACATTGTAATAGAATATCGAGTAAAATCACGCATACTCAAGTCATATCTGGTCGGTTATCGTTTGTTTATTAGCATTCCTCGCAATTCTACAATCTTTTAATTAAAAGTGTTTTGAGTAGCTCGATCTTTACCAAGCAACATGCATTAGTCATGTATAATCATTGGAAAGTTTTTTGGACTTGTTGTCGACACGAGAACTAATATGAGAAAAAACGGCGCAATAGTTGTTAAGTTGACTATGTTAAAAGAAAAAATAATAAGAATAATTTGGAGTAGCTGCACATAGAAGTTCATGTTGAGTCAACAAGAAGTTGTTTTTTAACAAAATTATGTTCATAGACAAATTCGATTTTAAGGCTTGACATATAATTAATGTTGAACGTTATATTTAAAAAGAACTCGTATGAAAATTTGGCCATTTGTTGGATCAAGCAAAGCTTTCAACATGTAAAAGCAGGTAAAATAATTTTGTAGGTCGATAAACGATAAGCGATTTATAATAATGACAAAATATTGAAGAAATAAAAATGTGATCAAAAATTAGAGAGCAAAATAGTCGATCCGTATTTGAAATATTAAAAGTTGAATATTTAGCTATTTGCTAAATGAAATTGTTTTTGTTTAAAATAATAATGTATTGGAAAGTGAAAAAGAAGTAGACGGCGCGCTTTGTTTCTTAGTGCACGGTAAAAAATCCGTGGCCTAGAAGCCGTAGTTATGTGTTCAGGGTAACCTGAGGCCTTATTTCTACCTCGGAAAATCAGAGAGATTTTCCATTTTAAGGAGGTAGAAAAATTTTCACGTGCACGCCTAGACGCATATGTACATACATGCTACACACATAACACACACACACACAAATTCACTCATAAGCTGGCCAGCGCATTCAATTACTCTCAAAAGCTCATACTCCCACTCCCACGTATTACACTTGCATGTTTTAGGTACTTGCTGTCTGGTCGTGGCCGGTAGGCTGCGAGACAAAGCCGCGAGATTTGACGTGTTAAAGCGCACGAATTAGTATGACGTAACTAAAAACGAATAAGTAAGAAAGAGGAAGAAAGAAGGAAGTTTGGAGGGGATAAAGAGTTGTCGATCAAATAAAACCAGAGCAGGAACAAGTGTCGGGACCTTTTGCTCTCTGATCATTGAATTGTAAGGTACGTTTAAGTTGTACTTGATTGTTTTAGGGTCCGTTCGTTTAAATTTATTTAAATTCATTTTAGTAGTTTAATCTTCACCAACATTTAATGTTTACTTTGGTTGAATACAAAATTTTATAATTTATATATCAAAGTTTCTGATTTTATTAAAAAAAAAGTAAAAAAAATAAAATAAAATAAAAAAGCTCATTTTTCCAAACTTAATTTTTGGGTTTATTTGTTTATTTATTAATCCCAGTGTTTGTTGCTAATACCCATTATCTTTATAATAAATCGCTTACTATCGTAACTATCCTTTCTTTATTTTGATCACTCGTTTAACGCAGTCCGCATAGAGCTGACAAGAGACAAACGTACCCACAAATAAATAATTGGTCAGGTCTTACCAGCCTGATATAATCAGCTCACTAGCCTCCCTCATTCTAACAATTTTCTAACCTACCCTCGCCTTTAGCTCGGGACGTAACAGGAAAAGTGTCTGACGAGTGTCAGAAGAATATCGGTAGAGCAGGGTCCATTCTCAGAAGTAAAATTACATCGAAAGAAGCTAAAATGGCAATACATAATTCTATATTTGTACCGACTGTGCTATACGGTAGTGAGGCATGGACCTGTCGAGAAAAAGATAAGAATAAAACCAAGGCGATTTGCATGAAACCTTCGCGCACAATTTCCGGGAAAACACTGATAAACAAAGTCCGAAACGAGATAATCATCAAAGAATGTGGAGCAGAAGAGACAATAGTTGACACATGGGAAAGAAATCAGTTAAAATGGTTCGGACATGTTGAAAGAATGAGAGAGAACGTCTAACGAAACGAGTGTATGAAGGTAAAGTAAATAGCAGTATGCCCAGAGGCAGACCGCGGAAATAATGGGTAGAATGTGTGATTGAGACCTCAATCCGAAAAGACCTGAGAAGCCATAAAAACAGGAGAGCTTGCATGAAAAAAATGCATGGACATGAAGGAAGCTAAAGAAGTATGCTAGGACAAAAAGTGTGACGACAAATAGTTTATAAAGAGAATGTGAGTAGAGTGAATGACGCCTGAAACAAAAGACCTTTCATACTAATGGGCCCGATTGAAGAACCTCACAGAACAACCTTGTGAGGCTCTTCACTTGGGGTGATTGCTAGATAGACTGATCAGCAACCTGGGTCGGAGCAGTGTTGCGGAACGAACGTGTTATTTAAGTAAATAACACGAAAATTCTAGATCAATCTAAAAAATCTATAACTCCTTTTCAACACTACTATTTTCCAACCGAGCGATTCACGCCTACCCCGGAAGGGAAATGGCTTAATGGTATAATAATAAAAATGTACGAGAAGAATAAGTATCAATTTGAGTGCTCATACTCGTAAAAGTATTTTTTAATTTAAATGCGTTTTAGCTCCCAAAATCAAAATTGGTAAAATTTCACTAATTACAATTAGAAGGTCATACTATGGAATTTTAAGCGTGACGTAACCTGTCTCCAATTTCAAAACATTGCAAGTTATGCAGTTGCGAGACTATTTCAACAGCAAGCGAGATGTTACGCTTCGCAACACCATCTGTAAAGCGGATCTTGACTACAAGCCCTTGAATTTGTCATCAGAAGAGACCTTGCGTATTAGGGCAGAAGCCATAGAGGAATTAGAAACAAAATAGAGACAGAAATCCATCCACGGCGAGTACCCCAAAACATTAGATCAACCTGAAGTGGATAGTGAGGCATCCAATATTTGGCTGAGAAAGGGCGTCCTGATCCAGAAACGGAAGGATTCGTCATTGCAATTCAGGACAGGGTTGTTAGCACCAGAAATTGTTGCAAACACGTGTTACATCAAGACGTGGTTGACCGGTGCTGATTAGGTGTAGATACCAACGAATCCATCAAATACAATATAGATGGTTGTCGCGTAATGGCTCAAAGAGAAGATACACACCTAAACCTAGGACTCTTAACAGAATGGATGCCTTTCTATACAGGGTGTCCCACCACCTATACAACTCCTTGTACTATGTGATAGTGCACAACGAAATAAACAAAAGAGCCATCTAGCAAAAAGTTGTGCGAAGCCTTTAGCGACTAATTGTACGTGTTTCAAATGTTGAGATAGTGTGTGATTCTTGGCGACACACTTCATATCACGGATTAGGTAATTCCCCGTTGAGATGCCGCCCTTCCATTGTTTATTTTTAAACACACAGTTCAAACCTCAAAAACGTTTTTGACTTTCGAATCCTCCTCTCTAAAATTTATTCACAAGGTTAAAGAATAAAAAAAAACTATCCCTCCGAATTTCTGTTACATAACTTGTAACAAAATTTTTAAAAAGCTGAACATTCGCGAAACCCAGCAAACTTGCTTTCTTGAAAATTCGTAAGCAAGCCTAACATAACACTTTTACCAACAAAGAAGTTACTCTTTTCGATTCCCAGAAACTTTCTGTTTGAAACTTTGTTACTGAAATATTAATAACAAAACTTATTTTTCAATCACGAAAAACACCCTTTTTGATTCCTCTCAGAATTTCTGTCACATAACTTGTAATAAATGTAACAAAAACCTGAACATTACTGAAACCCAGAAAACTTTCTTTCTTTGAACTTTGTTACTAAAATTTTACTAATAAAACTTATTTTCTTACAACGAAGGTCCCCCTTTTCAAATCCTCGAGGAATTTGTGTTAGATAATTTGTAATATAATTTTAAAAAACCTAAACATTTGCGAAGCACAGCAAACACGCTTTCTCGAAAATTTGTAATCAAGCCTAACATAACACTATCACCAACAAAAAAGTTACTGTTTTCGGTTTCTCTCATAATTCATGTTAAGTAACTTTTAAAAAAACTAACAAAAAATGTCCACACATGCGAACCCAGAAAACTTGCTTTTTTAAAACTTTGATACCAACATAACATAACACCTATATCTAACATATCTAACACCTATTTGTTAGTTAGTACCTATTGTTAATTTTTTCTAAAATCGTTTTTAATATTCGCTTCAAAATTTGTTTTAAAAAATCATGAAAAAATTTCCAGGAATCTAATGCAAATTTTGTTATTTAGTATTTTGAAACTTGAATTTTTCCTACAATTTTTTGAAAATCCGGCAAAATAAAAAAAAATTGCTTCAAAACCTTCCAGATTCTATTTTGAAAATTTTTTAAAATATCTTTAAAAATTCCTTTTTTTTGTTTTCCTAGGAATTTTAATATTCTAAATTTTTAAAATTCGGAAGATGGCGCAGTGAACAGTTTGGTAGACATATCGCTCTTCAATTTTTCATAAATTTGATCTATTAAAAGTTTATCTCAATACCTAAAAATGATTATGCAAGTGAATTAAAACGGTCTCTTAATGGTACAGTTTTCGCGAACAGAAATTTTTTCTCCTTGACTTGGAAATCGCTCTACAAAAATTGCGCGTCTCTTCCATAACCTCAACCTGAAAACACGCGTGTATTACAAAGTAATCTAGGCACAACGTGTTAGAAATGACATAATTCTTAGCCCTGAGTGATAGTGTGGACTTTCTTATCATTCTGAAATCTAATCTAAATCATTTTAATCACCTGTATCGCTGGTAATACGTCATAATTCTAGCTCTGTTGGTGTGCAGTTGTGCTGGTGGTAGTGATAGATGGTGTAAAAGTGTGAGTGTGTGTAGACGGATCAGCTGGTTAATATTTACGAGGACGTGTGTCGTGTAGCGCTTCAGAAGCCAAACATGGCGTCGCAGGATAAAATCTGCAAAGGCTGCACTGGAAAGATCATAAACGAATATAGTTCATGTGCTCGTTGTGGTATTTTTTACCATCCAGGGTGTGTAAATCAGGGGCGAAACCTGCCACAGGGTGTATTTACAAAGTGCTGTGGGCCAAGATCAAAATCACCTACAATGTTATCCCAAAGTGATTGGGAAGAAATGTTGACTAAAAGGGTTACTGATAGTCTTAAAGAAAAGTAACAGCACCCTCAAGGTTAATATCATTAAAGAAGTTAATACTATTCTGCATGAAAACAACAAAGCGATAAAAGAGGAATTAAAGATCCAAATAAAACAGAGCGTCACGTTAGCCATCTCTTCTGTCACGAATGAACTCGAACGGTTGGATGTAGCGGTTACTCAAAGCAAGCAGGAAGTCTCTAAGTTGAATGCAAGAGTAGGCCAGGTTGAGTCTATCACAAATGAGTTGTCCGAATGGAAGCTGTCACGAGAAGGGGAGCTGGTACAATCTCAGACTGGGAATGAAGGTAAGAACATCCTTACGTAATCTCTTATTGAAATAAGCGACATACAACTAAGGAGTAAAAATATTATTGTTTTTGGCCTAAGCGAAAACAAAGTGCATGGGGATAACCAAATTCCAATTCAACATCAAACTGACGGAAACTTGGAAAATAGAACTGGTTCGGTGCTAAAATCAAAAATCATAGAGTCCCTCAAAGTTGTATTCAATGATATTGAATGACAACTAGTTTTAAAATGTCACAGAGTTGGTAAATTTTCGCAAGAAGCCACCAGGCCCAGGCCGATAAGGATCTCATTGGAATCCGAGGAGACTGCACTCAGATACATCAAAACATTCGCAGTAATGCGAAACAGTCATCCCTCCGGCCATAAAAATTGAGGAATTAAATAATTTTTTAAAAGCCTTAGTAGACTCGCAGGATCTGTATGATTATCCTTTTATTTATAACTGGGGACTTTAATGTAAGTTTTTTTATAGATCATTCGGAAGGTAAACTGACTGACAGAAAAGCATCACTCCTCGACTCATGAACCTCGCAGTATGATTTAATGCAAATCAACAGAATTCTAAACTGTAATGGTCCGTGTCTTGACTTAATATTAACGAATTTAAATTGTGATGAGGTGAGGCATGCTAATCCGATGGTTGCGGAAGATAAATATCATCCGGCATTAGAAGTAAAATTGGGTATAAAGAAAAATAAAGAAATCCAGACTAACTTTCAATTTAACTACGGAGGAACAGATAGATTCAATTTTGTGAAGGTAGATAGCAGGGCTCTTTTCGACAATATGAATGACATTAACTGGAGCGATATATATAGCACTGATGACCTCGAAGTCGCAGTCCTAATATTGTATGAGAAAATAAGAGAGATATTTATTCTATGTGTACCAAGATACATTTCCTCAGGTGGCCCAGGTACTCTAAGAATTTAATTAAAGCAAACTTTCTATGAGTAATAATAATAACCTGGCTAGCTGTTTTAGTAATCTACGTACAAAAGTAAAATTTACAATGAGAGCGGATCGACAGAATTTTATTAAAAAATCGGAAGAGAGTTTGATAAAGAATCCAAAACACTTCTGGAACTATCTGGGTGACCTGAGGAATTTATTTAGAATTCTTGGAGTTATGTATGACAATGAAGTGAAACTGGAAAAGCCAAAAGAAATTGTTGACGCGTTTGCTTCATATTTTATGAGTGTTTACAACCAGGCAGATACTCGTGCGTGCACACATAGTGAAAGAATTAGCGATAGTTTTGGGTATAAACTTAAACTGGAATCACTAGAAGTTAAATTAGCTTTACAGGCTCTGCCAGAAAAATACGCATCAGGTACAGATCTAATACCGAGCTTCCTCGCTCGTAATTGTGCGAACTCTTTTTCAGACCCGCTGTGTTATATTTACAACGTGGCACTAGATAAGGGAATCTATCCTAAGATCTGGAAGTAAACTAGAGTCTGTCCAGTTTCTAAAGCGGAAGATAAGTCGGATATTAGGAACTATAGGCCGATATCAGTTATAAATAATTTCTCGAAGGCTTTTAAGTATTGTCTAGCCATTTCATTTTGAAAATTGGCTGAATTCAGTTTTCAAATCTTTTTCGCTACTCCGGCAAATACAATTTAGTGTTTTGGTAACTTTCAAAATTTCCAAAGTTAGATTTTAAAGACGACACTTTTGAGATTGACTCCACGAAAATCATTTAAATTCTGCTTTTATGTGTTAAAATAGTATTTTTAATTAACTTTCATGAACAAATTGGTTGAGCAGTAAAAAAATGTATGA
Organism: Andricus curvator; assembly: GCA_932195095.1. NCBI lineage: Eukaryota > Metazoa > Arthropoda > Insecta > Hymenoptera > Cynipidae > Andricus > Andricus curvator. The sequence continues at coordinate 121,682 of CAKNYM010050163.1, read as the reverse complement.
TGTTTTTTAATGAGTTTCCAAATTAGGTTAGGAATGACACTATTCATACTTTTGGACTGGGAGTGCCATATTATTTAAGGATAATTTTGAGAAATGCGACTGTTTAAGAAATAATCTAAATTTATGATGTTCGTTCATAAGTTTTCAAATGTGGCAAAATTTCAGCCAACCAATAAATTGAAGCTACTGCAGTGGATTTGATAAAAATACTGAAAAATTTGTTCATAAAATTTCACATATACTTGAACATTTCTTCTTTAATTTTCAATTTTTTTAATTAAAATACAATATCGTTGGAATCGTAATAATTAGCAGATTTCGAATATTATATTTATCAATTACCAAGTGCTAATTTAAAAAAATGTTATATTCCGAATTCTAGCCCTCATTAGGTACAAAGGACTCCCGCTGACCAGGATCGACGGCAGCAGTTCGGCTGAGTGAGTGGAAGCCGTGTAGTGGAGGTACCGTTCGCAGGTCCTAGGGCAGAATTGTCACATGCACGCCCAATGCAACGTGGCTGACTGCAAGAGTCGAAGCTTTCGGGCAATCGGGTCGCAACATCCCTTATTATATATAAGCTTTTCTGGGGAGTGGAAAGTTTTTTCGGCTGTTTTTAGAACTTAATTTTTGTAGTTTCGGAGAGACCAAAAATAGCCCAAAAGTATGACATAGAGAAATTGTCGAAATTCCGTTGTGGAGCTTGGTCGCTTTTTCCAATTTAGCTAGACTAACCGAAAATATTTGTTCTACGCAAGTCCGTAGCAAGAAAATTTTTCCGAGGAATGATATGAATTAGGAGAAAATTTCGTGGGGGTCGGGGGGATTTCTAGTGTCACACAGGAAAAAATATGTATATTTTGTATATGTTTTAATTTGGGAGGCGATGGTGAATAGGGGAGTGAAGAGAGCTCTGATCGAGACAGTAAGGGAGATATATGAAGAGACCAAAGATAAGGTAAGAGGAGGGTAGGGTATTTCGGAGGGATTCTGGATGGATAGGGAGTTAAGACAAGGGTGTCCGCTTAGCCCAACGCTTTTTGCGACTTTAATTGCGGATATGGAAAGTAAGCTGGAGGTCGGAGTGGTAAGAGGAGTCAGGATAGGAGGGGTTAGAATTTGGTCACTAGCGTATGCAGATGACATAGTGTTGCTGGCAAAAAGCGAGGAGGCCTTAAAGGAAATGATGAAGAGGTTGAGAAGATACCTGCATAAGAACAGGTTAGAACTGAATGCGGAAAACTCCAAGGTTATCGTGTTCAGAAAAGGAGAAAGAAGGGATAAGGGAGGGGAGTGTGAGTGGAAGGGAAAGGCGTTGCAGGAGGTGAAAGAGTTTGTGTACCTGGGCTCCCTGTTTCTGAGGAATGGCGGAGTGGATGGCCACATAAAAGAGAGAGTGAGGAGGACAAATGTGGTGATGAGACAGGTGTGGGGGGTTGGGAAAGAAGTTATTCGTAGATGATTTTGGAAGGAGAATGAAATTGTTTGACTCACTAGTGATGAGTGTCCTATTGTATGGAGTAGAGGTGTGGGGGTGGAAGGAAAGCGAAGAGGTAAATAGGACACAGGAGAGGTATGTAAAGTGGACACTGGGGCTGGCAAGGAACACGCCTAATTATATTGTCAGGAGGGAGACGGAGAGAACGCGTGTAGGGATTCTAGCGTGGAGCTGGGCGTGTAAATATGAAGATAAATTTTTGGAAGAGGGGGGAAGTAAGCTGGATAGGGAGTGTTGGTGGGAGAAGGAGAACAGGCGAGAGGGTGGGAAAATGGAGGTTGAAAGAGAAAGGTATTTTAGAACGAATAGACTGCAGATGGATGAAGTGAGAAGGATGCACGAGGAAGGAAGGAAGGTATATGAGTTGGTTAAGAAAAACGGCATGGAGAGAGAGAGAGAGAAGACAGCAGGGGAAGAGAGAATAAGAGAGACAAGGTTTAATGGGAACTATGTGTGGATTATGCCAAGGGCGAAGGCGCAATATTTGTGTGAGAAAGGAGAGAAAAGAAGTCAGGAGCTTATAGCCAGGATGAAATGTGGGTGCATGGAGGGTTTTAATAGGTTCTGGCTCGCTAGGGGAAAAAGGATGCGCGAACTATGTGGGAAGGGGGAGGCAAGAGTGGAGCACTGGCTGAAGGAGTGCGTAGAGGTGGAAAGGAGTGGGATAGGCATGTAGGTATTGATGCATGAAAGGGGGGACAAAAGGGCAGTAGCATGGGTGAAGGGAGTCTTGGGTAAGATGGAGAAGAAGAGAAGGAAGGAGGAAGAGGAATGAAGAAGGAAAGATTGTAAATAGAGGAGGAAGTAAATATAAGTAAATGTGAATATTGTAAATAGTAGATAAGTATTAGGTATAAGCCGCGGAGGCAGAGTTCGGTAATGCGAGGCAAAGCGAGAAAGTAGTGACATGTATGCGAGGCGAGGCGAAGCGAAGCGAGGAAGGCAAGACGATAAGAGCGAGCGGCGTTAGAGATAAGGCGTGGAAGGATGTTAGTTTTAAGGGTTAGTTTTAGGAAAATTCTGTAAAAAATGGAAGTGTAAGCAAGTCAATTTTTTAAGGCCAGCAGGCTGAAAAATAAACGTTTATCTATCTATGCATATGTTTTAAGAATTTCGGGGGTGGGGGTCAAACCCTGTTGATCTCTCACGTGATTATGACCTTGGTTCTGCGCTCGCGGGATTTCGGTGAATCTAGACACGGTAATATCCGAAGGTTCAATGGGTGATAAATCTTGCCAACCTGAAAAATGGTGAGATGTAAAATAAAAAAACTGTCGCCGTTGAAGTTTTAAGCGTCCCTCATTACGAAAAATTATGACAGGTGAAAAGTGGGGAGTGGAATATTATAAATAGGAAGTGGGGTCTGTGAAACTCGGCCTCTTAGTTAGTATATAAGTGAATATCTTCCAAAAAGTTCACCTTCACCGTTCGGAAAAATCTACAAGAATTACTTTTTTTCTCTCTTGCCGGAGCTATCTTGCAGCAATGAAGATCATGATTCTACTCCTTCCCTGCATGGGTTTCATTGTTTCAATCAGTAAGTATGATATCATATACGTAATATTACCATGCAGGAAGATTTTTTCGTATTAATATTATTATTACTACGAACCATAATTTCATTTTATTTTGCACTTTGAATAAGACGAGACATTTACATTTTTTGCTGCGGGAATTTCCGTAAAATTAACCGCAGACGTATTTTAGCCGCTGCAACCGATCCGAAAGCGAAATCATTCTATCACTTCATAATCGTATATATCGGGTATGTCAATGTTTAGCTTAATTATTTCGAAAAAACTGACGTTAACGAAGGATTTGCCATCCGAATTCTGATTCAGGAAGCTTTGCTGGGTTTTCGTTATTTCGGGCTATATAGGCTATATTTTAATTTCATGAATATGGCAGAAATATGAGATTTGACAAGTAACCCCGATTGTGTAACATTTTCAAATTTAATCATACGATAAGAAGTCCATATTGTGAAATTTGTAAATAAGAGAAGGATATTGCAATGGAAAGATTATAATTATTCACACAACGTATTTATTTTACCTTACTGTCTTATAAACGAACGTGATTGTGTGTCATTTGGAGCTGTGTTGAAACAAAAAGAAACGGCATATTGCGAAACTTGTGAATAAGATGAGTGTACCTCATCAAAATCACGTATTTACAATTAATTGCGTCTAAATGAAAATAGTAGACTTATTCTCATAATTAAACAAATGAATCCATATATTCCAAAAAATTCAATAAAATTTGACACAGGACATCTGAGAAAAATTCACTGATTGATTAGTAACCGAAATCACTCACACAAAACTAAATGAATAAAGAAATTTATTATTTTTCTCTTATTCTATCCGTGAAATTGTAAAAGAAAAACTATTTCATTAGGTTAACACTCAATTATTAAATCAATTAATAAAATTGTAGGACAATTAATTGTTAATTATGATGTACGTATCTAAGTATTTTTTGAATGATTCATTAAGATAACTATGAAATAGGCGGATTCGTCAAAAAATTGTCTAAACTTTCAAACATCTCTTTTTTGAAAGTACTAGTTTCAGCTTCTGCTAAGATATTCGCCTTCGAAGAATTTTTTGTTCATAAAAACGAATTTTCGGACTTTTCTGAACAACAAAGAAAGATACGAGGAAAATGTGGCATAACAGTTTTTGCATCTAAAAAAGTAGTATGAAAAATACCTTATGTTTTCAGAAAATGAAATTCTTCCGGCTTAAAAAATAATTGAACTTACATCAAACTGACATGGTGCCTTCCTTGTATAAGCACGCAAATTAAAAAATAATGTCAAAAATAATTTTCTGCAAAACTCCACCTTTTTGTAATTTTTGCTATATTTGCCAGAAATCTGATAATATAAGGAAGACATTCTATCAACTCTATGCTGGCTCATCCTTGGACTTTAATTTATATTGGTTAATAATTTAACTTCATAAATCGTATTTGACAGGATTCTCAATTGTTTTATTTTTCACAAACTCTAGACTTTATTTTAAAGATTGTTTGGTGCAGTTTCGTTACTTATAACAAATTAGTAGTGTACTCGCATCAGAATTTCAGTTTTTTAAGTTTAGTTAGATTGTGGAAATTTGTGCAGCGGGTCACAATTTCTAACACTCGCATAAGATCTATGTAGATTTTTAGTTTTTTTGAGGCGAGGACTAGCTCATAGTATTTTATTAAATATACCAAATGTATAATTATCTCCCTTGATAATCAGATCGTTTAAAAGATCAAAAACACCGTTCATCATAAAGCCTATAAATATTCACTTTTTTTGTAAAAGTTTCTTTTTAAAAACTTTGTTTTACTTATTTTAGGAGTGAGTCACTTATCTTCACATTTTGAGGTGAAGTTTCTCACGCATCCATGAATGATAAATAGTTGTTCACCAATTGAATGTATGTTTGTACTTCATGGTATGAAAGGTCGCCAAATAAAGATTATATATTCCAAGCATGAATCATCAGCCAATCTAAAAGAATTCATAAATCTCTTTTTGTTCTTAATAAACTAGATGCAATGGAAAGAGGAGATGGATGGCCTCTAACCTTCAATGATTATGAGAACTTTCATCCAGGAATGCGATTTTCTGTAATGATTGAAGGTAGAAACTATGCTGAACATGGAGAACTTGATGAATCTTATCCTGGCAGTGAGTTTGACTGGACGCACCGCCGAAATTTACGCGGAGGATCATCAGATCGCGTGTATGTAACAGTTGTTGATACTCGTCGCCCTGGTCGTCTACGAAGGAAAAATCGTCATTTTGTTGGACGGCTCTATCGAAAATATAATGCTGCAAATCAAATAAATCAAGTATCCCAGTGTTTTATAAAAGATGACGACCATGTGTATCGAGCACCACTATCAATCATTACGGAAAATCTAAATAATTTAGATAGTCTAGTCGTTTTTCGCGGTGAATTTTCGCCCAATCACTATCAGATATTTAGTGGGGCGCTGCACGTTTTTGTTCCCCACCCGCCCCCTGGTCGCAACTGAGTTCAACAATTTATAAGAAACTACCCCCTAGGACATCTTGATATTAGCAACAATGTTCGTATGGAAATCATGTATTATTTGTTTTTCAAAAGAAAAACAGAATAAGCACGTTTGGATAAGTGTCATCCAAATGTATTCTTTGTCAATAACTCTCACTTAATTTTAGTTCAATCTCCTCTATGTATATATACATGTGTACAGGGTCCTCACAAAAAATGGGGTCGAGAACAATAATAAAAATTTAAAGTTAATAATTATGAGTAATTAATAATTAAAGATTAACCAATCCGAAGCACGCATTAGATGGACGACAGTGCATGTGTCACTCACGAGTGTCTGTGCGCAAGAAAGGTGACGCCTTGCAATTTCAAATTTGCAGGAAGTTGTGAATTTCATGGGTGCAACTTCACATGTTGAATTAATTTACCTTCAAGAAAAATTATTTTTCACAAAAGAAGCTGATCAAATAAGACACAGTTGACGAAGATCTGATTGCCTAATATTAATTTAATTACATTCACATTCACTCAATAGCAAAGCAATAAGAAAATTAAAGTAAATCTTGAGTGACTAGAAAATGAAAATCTCAGGGCGAAATGGCATAATTGTTTGGCTTGAAAAAAGCCCACATCTCAAAATTTTGATTTAAGATATAATTACATGAAGCCTCAAAACCATCCAAATTATATTTTTAATTAAAAAAATTATGAAAATCTTGTGCTAGGTATCTAAATTCGTGAAGTTATAAGACTTTTCTACCAAAAAATATGAATGATCAATGCAAATAAGAGACATTTTCAATCCAAAAATACGAATTTTCAAGAGGTCAGTTGAAATTCCGCATGAAAAAAATTACTTTTGAACAAAATCGTTGCATATTCGACAAAATAACTCAATTTTTAGCAAAATAGTAGAATTTGAGTGCTCATATTCGTAAGAGAATATTTTAATTTATAAGCTTTTTTGCTCCCAAAATCAAAACTGGTAAAATTTAACAAATTACAATTAGAAGGCCATACTATGGAATTTTAAGCGTGATGTAAGCTGTCTCCAGTTTTGAAACATTGCCTTCTGATTGTTTGAACAAAGTTAAGATAAAGACGATTATTTTACAATTCAGTGACCAAGGGTCAATGGGCTCCAAATCAATTAAACATATTCCGAGCCTTCATGCTCTACTTTTCAACAGAGTTCTGTATTTGATTTTCAAAATTTTTCCGGTTGTACATCTTTCTAATTTTCCATAGAGATAGTTTTCGTTTAGTTGCTTTTCTTCTTACGCAAAACTACCTCATTGCCTCTCTAAATAAAAATTGATAAATCTTAAATTAAAACAAGCGAACTTTGACCGAAGTTTCCAGCAAACCACAAGAACTAGCCATTGTACATTTAACGAAGCCCATCTCAATTCCCTTCAACTAAAACTGCCAAAAAAATATATAAAATAAACCGAGATACCTTACCATGACTCTAGTCAATATCGCCATTGACGCAGTAATATTTAGAAACCCTCAAAAACTACCACTAGCATATTTAACGAATTGCATCTCAGCTACCATCATCTAAAAAGCTAAAGAAATGGAAAATTAAAAGTAATCACTCCAGAGAGTTTTCCAAGATACACATTCATATCCTTGTCCACACATTAATATTTAACAACCACAAAGAGCAGCCCCTTGTACATTTATCAAACCTCAAACAGCTCAAGACATTTTGAATTAAAAATTCAATACAGTATTACGATTATTACGATGGCAATGGGGATATTAACTTGTCTTGGCAAGATGCGAAGTGTTTGGTTAAATATACGAAGGGTTGTTTTCTGAGGTTGTCGAATATTACTGTATAGACATATATACTAGATTCTTGGGAAGGTGTCGAGGTTGAATATTTTCAATTAAAATTTTGTTGGCTGATGTAGTTGAAGGAAGCTGAGATGGGGATTGTTAAATGTGCTAGGAAGATTCTTGGGAGTATTTAAATACTACGGCGGTGAAGGGGTATTAACTAGAACCTTGGAAACGTGCCTGTAGTGTATTTATTTTTTCTTATTTTTTGGTGGTTTCATTTTGAAGTGAGCTAAGAAGGGGTCCGCTAAATGTGCTAGGAGAAGTTTTTGAGGAGCGCTGAATATTTCTGTGGCAATGATGATACGAACTAAAGACAGAGAAGGTATCTAGGGTGATTATTACATTCTCGTCATTTAAATGGAATGGTTTAGATACATGTGATTTTGGACCCATTCAGTTTTCGGCAATTCTCGACGTTCTGAGACACCCTGAGTCAGAAAAAAATTGTTTTTACGAACATGTCTGTCTGTCTGTAGTCTGACGACGCGATAACTTTCGAAGACATTTTTCAATTCAAATTTCATTCTGCACACTGGTTTGTCGTCCAAAAAGATAGATCAAGTTTGTTAGCCAGCCGTCTACTGCCAATATTTATGGTTCTAGCCATGGAAAATTAAACTGAAAAAAGTTATAATTCAACATTCCCATGAAACTACGCTAGATACGCTAAAAAGACAAGAGTAACAAAATAAATATTAACGTAATCATGATAAATAAAATTTGTACTTCATTTTGCAACATTTGAAATGTTGTCTCCTGTTTTGGATAATGGCAGCTAAAAAGGGATTCGTTAAAAGTAGAAGTGTCTTTTTGGGGATCGTTGGAAATTATAGTAGCAATAGGGATATCAACTATTATCTTGGCAAGGTGTATGTAGTGTATGAGGATATGAATGTGTCTTCGAAAACTGTTTGAGGTGATTACTTATAATTAACTAGAGTCTTGGGCAGATGTCTGAGGTGACTTTTTTTCTTTATTTATCTTTTTGACAGTTTAAAGATACAATAAGGTAGTTTTGTGTAAAAAGAGCTACTAAACGAAAAATAACTTCTTCAAATACTCAAGTTTATCCCTATTCAAGGCAAATATTTTTTACAAAATTTTCTGAATAATTGCAGTTTTCTATGAAAAATTAGAAAAATATAATTTATAAATTTGGAGGCCATTTAACCCTTTGTCATTTAATTCCTATTTGCTTGAAAATTCGAATATTTGATTATATTATTGAAGATTGAACTATTTGTGAATCTTGATTGTCAGACGTCAATGCTTCTTCAAGTCTATACTAACGCAATCACTTTAAATTTGTCACAGAATCTCTGTAAATATCAAACAATTACGTCATTCTTCCTTGAGATTTTTATTTTCTCGTCACTTAAGATTTACTTAAATTTTTTTATTGCCTTGTTGTTGAGTGAATATGAATGTAATCAAATTAATATGAAGCAATCAACTCTGTTTTATTTGATCAGCTGTCTTTGTTTAGAATAATTTTTCTTACATCATTCTTACGTGATATTTTTAACAAGCCAACAAAATTGACAATACATTTATTCAAAATTATATTCTAAATTTAAAGTTTAGCAATTATAATAAAAGATTATAATAACGTAATGAAAACGTCAATATTGGTATAATTGAATTAGTATTTTGATTCGTATTCATTCTGCATTCTGAAAATATATCTCGAAAATCATTCAAAATTTTTTTAGTTTATCGTGTTGATTTTACAGATAAAATTTTGCACTGTTTTTTAAATTAGACCTTATCTTTCGCGATGTATTTTTCTCGATGTGTTGGCATGAAAGAGAACATTTTAATTGTAAATTTTTCGAACACACTATATTTCATCAACTTTTCACGCACATAATTTTTTTAATTTTGCAGGATAATTATCAAATGATTTTTTACTTCAAAAATTAATTTTTAAAGAATATTTGAATAGATTTAAGAATATTTTGAAAGATTGCCGTAAATGAAAACAATAATTTTTTTGTAAGATTCCGGGAAAAATTATAAATAATTACTTATTTTGACAAACTAATTTTAAGAGAATATATGAAAATATTTTCAAACATTTAAAAAGATTGACAAAATTGCTAAAGGAGAATCTGAACTATTTAAAGGCCATTTTTTTTATTTTGAAATATTTTTCAAAATCTTAGAAATAATTTGAGTCTGTTTAAAAAATGTTTAAAAATTCATCTCTATTGGAAAAAATGTAAAGGCAACTGTTTGGTTCAGGTTGATCCTCTTTAATTGAAAAGTCTACTATTATATTTTTGGTGCAGAATTCACCTTTTTCGGTTAAAAATTCTACTATTTGGTTGAACATTTAGGTATTTTGTTGACAATATCTTTTTTCGGTTGAAAATTGAATTTTTTAAATAAAAATTTGTTTTTGTGTCTGTTGAAATTAATTTTTTAAACTAAAAATTCAAATATTCTATTTTAGGTTCGAAAAGTTATTTTTAATTTGAAAATTCAGCTATTTATTGGTAGAAAATTCTACTTCTTGGTTGAACGCTGAACTACATTTTTAAAAATCCATTTTATTATTTGAAGATTCATCTTGGAGTTTGAAAATTCATCTTTTTTGGTAGAAATTTGATCCTTTTTGGTTAAAAATCCAATTGTTCGGTTAGAAATAAATCTTTTTTCATTCATGGTTCAACTATTTTTTTCAACATTTTACATTTTTGGTTGAATTAAAATACTTTTGATTCGAAATTAAAAAGTTAAAAATTCAATTAATTTTGAAAAATTAAAAGAATTTGTTCAAAATTTAGTTATATTATTGAAAATTTAACTGTTTTCTTGCACATTCTTCATTATGGATAGAAAATTTGCCTTTTTTCTTCAAAATTTAACTATTTGGTTAAAAATTCAACTATTTTGTGAAAAATTCTAAAAACTTCAGCAAAAAGCCCTAATCTTCTGAATTAAAAACTATATAATGTAAGAAAGCGTTTTTCAGAATTTTTTAGTCTTTTTCGGTTGAAAATATTAAAAAATCCAAATTTCCAAATAAGTGATTTTTTTTATGTTGAAATGTATTTCTGAATCTTTGTAAACATTAGTAATAAAAGATCAAACTTTAATTGTAAATGATTTTTCATTTTTGGGAAATAATTACGTTCTCAAGATTTTTCTAATAAACTATAATTTATTAACATTTCAGATATAATTTTTTTTAATTTTTCAGGAAAATTTCAAATGATTTTTCTGTCTTGAAATACGAAAATTTGAATTCCATTATTAATAATATTTGTAGTACTAAATTAAAATTATTTTTAAATCGTTTCAATACTGCTCACACTTCTCATGAACCTCTTAAACAAATGCAAAGTTTTCTCAAAATTTTCTAAAATCTTACAAAATTAACAAAAATTTCATCAAATCTTCCAGAATCTTTTTCGACATATTTTGTAATCCTCAAAACTTAAAATTAATCTTTCGAAATAGAACCTATAACAGTTTCAATTTTATGAAAAATCTTATTATTGGTACCGGTGTAGGTTTGGAAGTATTCAAAAACAGTTTATCTGGAATTCAAAATCGAAAATCCAAAAATTGATTGTTGACAAATTGCACAACACAATCATTGGCAATTTTTCCGTAAATATGAACATTTTTTTTATTTTCTTGAAATCTTTAGAAATGTTTGAAAAGCTTCTTTTTCGCAATCTTACAAAATCTGAATTTCGATTTACATTCTTTAAAATTTTTTTGAGTATTTTGAAGAACAAAAACTTTTCCCCAAAAAAATGTATTTCTTTTCTTTCTAACTCTTAAATAGGTTGATAATGAAAATAATGAAATCGAAAAGGAACTCATGTAATTCGCTACATTTTTATCCAAATGTAAGAATTTTCTAGAAATTCTATTTAATATTTATATCAAAAATTCGAATTTTTATACTAATATAGGATTTTTAAGGTGCTCTAGATGTAGATTAGTAAAATTCTAAAAATATATATTTTTTTTAAATCAGTCGCTAGAAATTAGTAGAAAATTTCTAGTTAGATAATAAAATACGACTATGAAAATATATAACTTTATTCAGGAATGTGTGAATTAAATTTAAAAAAACCTACTAAAATAAAAAACATTGCGAGTTTTAAAGTTGGATGAAAGAACAAGAATGTCTAACATTTTCAGCTTTATTGAAAAAGGAGGAAGAGCAAGAATTATTCAGAGAATTTATCTATTCCCCCTTGCTTTATTGATGTTATAAATAATCGCTTATCTGATAGCACGCATCTAACACGTGTTGAGTCGTTAATTTCAAACTTGGATAAATTTTTTTTTCAAATTAACAAACCGCTTCTATAAGATATATTTTTTATTTAACCAAAGTCAAACTTCATAAAATTCTATGTTTGCAAATCAAAATCGTTCAAAACAGTACAATTCAAGTCAAATTAGAAGATAAGTGGTATTTTTCAGTATTTTAATTTGAAAATGAACTAAAGAAATTGAAAATCTAAAGAAATCTTTATCTGCAGGTTCTCTGAAATTTTTTTGAAATCACTGCAAATTATTCAGATCGATTCGAAAAACCCTAAGCTATTTCAAACCATTCTAAATCTTTTGAAATTCCTTGAAAATTTGTTTGAATTTATAAACATACACTCAAATCTTCAAAAAAAAATTTAAATCCCTTTGAATTATTATTAAAATAAATTAAGAATTTTAAATTAGATTAAAATCAAAGTCGAAATCCCAGTTAACGTCTAATAATCAAGCTAATGTATAGAATTCCTGAAAATAAAACAAGAATTCAACGATGAAATTTGGCAAACATCACAAAATGCTCCTGTTGCAATTCCTAAAAACAAAAAAATTTGTTTCTTTGCAAAAAAATAAAAAAGAGCAAAGAAGAATGAGAAGGCAACCAACCCAATCCCCTTCCTTCTCTTTTTTATTTTTATTATTATCAAATCACAATATGAAAACATTCACAATATTTACCAACATTTCGGTGCTCACACAGCACCCTTATCAGGGCAAGAAAAATTAGAGCAGGTAGGAACAGCGGCGAAATAACGACGCTATCGCCTCGATACCTGACCACTAAATGTGAGTCAAAAGGCAAATCCGTTATAAACGAACAAGATATGAGAGAAAGTCAAGACCCATGAAAACTTATTGCTAAATGTAATTAATCATACTAGAATAACTTTTGTTTAATTTATCCAAATAAGTTTTTAAATTAATAGACAACTTATTTTGTTTTTTAATATAAAGCATTTTCATAAATTCTCTCATTTGCCTTTCTCATTTTTCTTTCCTCTTGTTTATTTTTTTGCAAAGAAACAAATTTTTTGTTTTTGTGAATTGCAATAGGAGCATTTTGTGGTGTTTGTCCAAATTTGATCGTTGAATTCTTGTTTTATTTTCAGGAATTCTATACATTAACTTGATTATTGGATGTTAAATGGGGGTTTGAATTTGATTTTAATCTAATTTAAAATTCTTAAATTTCAATTTAGCTGACTTGGATTGGAGGTCATTTCTAGCACCCATTTTTGAAATAATGTTTTTTAATCAGGTCAAAGTGACATATGGTCCTGAAGCCTTCAAAAAGGTTAAATTATGGTGTGATATCAACAAAAAATTAAGAGGAAGTATCCTTCGAAAAAGATTTTTGATTGAAGGTCGAAGAAATTATTTTTTACCTAAAAAAATATTTTTCTTGGATAACAAATTTCCAGATTTTGCTTTTCACAGCAATTTTTTCAATAGAAAATTTGAACATAAGTTAAAGAATTTCAAATTTTCAATGCTGAATTTACTCATCAGGGATGTTTCAAATCATGTTAATTTTTTAAAAGTAAAAATTTCCAGAATCAAAAGTGAATTAGAAGTATGTTTGCCACAAGATAAAATCATTGATCTTTTGAAACATCAGATCTTCCTTGATCGAAGATTTTTAAACGATGATAAAAAGCATGAGAACAAACTTTCTATTTTGATTGATCAACAAATTAATATTCAGGAGCAAAATTTAAATTTACACAAGAGTTTTGAAAAAGAAGATAAGGATCCTTGGTTTGTAAATTTGGAAAATATTCAAATTCCTGATTCAGTTACAGATATTCTCAGATTAGGTAAAGGTTTTAGTAACCATTTCATAAAAAGTAAATCGAAACAAATGATGGAAATAGTCAAAGATGTTGGACCAAGTATACACAGAATTCAAATATTAGATCAACAGGATTTCCGAAACAAGGTTTTACACTTGTCAAAGAGCTTTGTTGATAAAAATTGTTCGCACATTAGTAGTATTGATCGTAAAATTTCTGAAGGTTTCAGGATTTATTATTATTATTATTATACCATTAAGCCATTTCCCTTTCGGGGTAGGCGTGACTTGCTCGGTTGGAAAAATGGTTGAATTGGTGTAGATTATATAGGTATAGGTTAGATAGGTATATAGGTGTAGAGTATGTAGGTATATAGGTGTTAGGTAAACAGAAGATTTCCTTAAAACCAACCCTGATATAATTTGCATGAATGCTGATAAATGCAATATGACTGTTTGTATGAAAAAATAAGATTATATTAGGGATATGGAGGATTTACTTTCCAAGCGTGATAACTTTGAATTATTGAATGAAAATCCGTTGAAGCAATTAAAAAGAGACACTTTCAAGATTCTAGACAATTGGAGAAAAAAAGGACTTTTAGGAAAGGATATAAGATGGACTGATATAAATACGGAAGACACAGTTCTTGCAATATGTTATGGTTTGCGAAAGATTCATAAAGATGGCTATCTTTTGAGATTGGTTATTTCAACTAATAACACTCCCACGAAATTTTTAGAACAAAACTTTAATTTGATACTTAAAGACTCAATTACAACTTCCAAATACAATATTAAAAATAGCTGGGAATTCCCAAAAATTATTATTCAAAAAACTGTTCCTGATGACCATGTAATGATTTCTTAGGATGTTGTTGCAATGTTTCCAAGTACATACCCCTTGAATTGGTTGAACAGGCAATTTTAAATAGATGGGATAATATAAAAACACTTACTCGAGTAAGCCAAACTGATTTTATTAAACGGATAGTTTTCATTATCAGCTCAACTTATTTCAAATTCAATGGATCTTTTTATAGGAAAAAATTCGGTACTCCCATAGGTTCAGTCATTTCTCCGATTTCAGCAGAAATAGTTATGGAAGATTTGGAGGTGCTTTCGGGAAGCTGGATTTTTTTTCGCCCCTTTACTTTCGGTTATATAGGCAAAGTAAATATTCAGGTAGAATTTTAAATTTCTTGTGGGCTCATCCTTTTCGAAACAAAATTGCAGTAATCAAAAACTTAGTTGACAGAGCTCTAGGTTTGTCCCACGTTTTATTTTACAAAAAGAATTTGAATATTGCTAGGAACAATATTAAACAAATGTTCAAAAAATCAAAAACAAACAAAGTAACATTTTATCTACAGATAATCAGAAAGAATTGAGAGAATAGAGTTCTTTCAATACTTTTGGTCAAATTTCGAAAACTATTGAATTTATGTTGAAAAAATTTAATATTCATACTATTTTCCGTATACCATTTAAAATGGATTTAATAATAACTTTTGGAAAAGATCCTTTAGATAAATTTGAAAAAGGTGGTGTTGTTTACAAGATCACTTGCAAGATCTGTAAGATGACTTATGTGGGACAGACTGGCAGACTTCTTAATACTAGGGTGGAGGAACACAAAAGTGCTGTTCGGTTAGACGTTTTTATAAGAGTGTTCTTGCAAGACATACGAGAGGGTTTGTTGATGTTGACTATGAGTTTGACTGGGATAATGTTGAAACTTTACACAGTGAAAGTAATGAGAGAAAGAGAGAATTCATGAAAATGCTTTTTATTAAAAAAACAAAATAAGTTGTCTATTAATTTAAAAACTGATTTGGATAAATTAAACAAAAGTTATTCTAGTATGATTAATTACATTTAGCAATAAGTTTTCATGGGTCTTGACTTTCTCTTATTTCTCTAATTTTTCTTGCCTTGATAAGGGTGCTGTGTGAGCACCAAAACGTTGGTAAATATTGTGCGTGCTTCCATATTGTGATTTGTTAAAAATAAAAATAAAAAAGTTGCCTTTTCATGTTTCGTTCCTCTTTTTTATTTTTTTGCAAAGAAACAAATTTTTTTGTTTTTAGGAATTGCAATAGGAGCGATACAATAAATTAAGAATTCCTTGGTATTTTTTAAAATACCCTAAAACATACAAAGGCTCTTGAAATATTTTGAAATCTCTTGCAAATTTTTATTCCTCTTGAAACTTCCTTGGATGTTCAAGAAAGACCCTAAAATATTTAAAATATTTCAAAATACCTTATTATTCTTGACAGTTACCTGACGTACTTCTTACATAAATTCGCTGACCTTTAACAGTTTTCATTCAAAATTGTCGACTTCACCTAACCATGCTTCGAACTTTCAAAACTAACAAATTTGAAATTTAAACATTTCGGTCTTAACTTCAATTGTATATGTAGATAGGTTTCATTGAAATAAATAAAATTATTTGATTTCAAATTTAAGTCAATTTAAAGGTATTTTAAGATTGATAAGTTTTTGTTGTTGTTGAAAATTATTTTTTTTTTACTGAAAATATAACTATTCGATTTTTGTTTCATTCAACTCCATGTGTTAGAATTCATGTATGCTGTTTGAAATTCGACTTCCTTGGTAAAAAATTAATTTTCTTGTTTTTTTAGAAATTTATTTTTTCGGTTGAAAATTCATTTCTTCGGTTGAAAATTGAACGATTCTGTTGAAAATTCTTTTTAATTGCTTGAAAATTATTATTTTTTTAAATAAAAATTTAACCACTATCTTTTAAGGTGAAAGTCTACCTTTTTGGTTGAAAATTTAAGTATTTTGTTTATTTCAAATTATTTTGGGTGTTTTAGTTAGAGGTAACTGAGACATATTTCATTGAATTTACTAGTTGTTGTTTTTTGCTTTTTCTGAATATTATCATGATGATAAGGATATGAACCAAAGTCTTGGGTATGTGTTTGGGTTGATTATTTTTTATTAAAAATTTTTTTGGCTTTTTTAGTTGAAGAAGGCAGAGACGGGATTCGTTAAATGTGTAAGGGTTTATTTTTTGTGTTTGTTGAATATTACTGCAAAAATTAAGAAAATGAACTAGTGTCTTGGAAAACTGTCTGGGGTGATATATTTTATTTGTTCTTGTTGGTTTTTAAATATCACTGCGGCAATGAAAATATTATCTGGAGTCTTGAAAATGTGTGATGATGTTTTTTTTATTTAAAGTTGTTTTAGCTGTTTTAGTTGGCAGTAGGTAAGACAGGGTTCATTAAATGCAGTGTGGATTTGATTTTTGGGGCGGCTGAACATTACTGTGGAAATGAAGATATGAAAGATAGTCGTGGGATGCTGACTGGGTGGAATATTTTTTATTCAATTTTTTTTCTCTTTTAGTTGAATACAGGCTAGATGGGTTTGGCTGAATGCGCCGAAGGTGTTTTTTTTATTACTTTGGTGTTGTGGATATATAGAGTCTTGCAATGGTACTAGTGTGATTTTTTTATTAACAAATGTGTTGGCCTGGTTTTCTGAAGCCCGCATAAATCATTAACTTCTGACTTACATTTTTTATTTTTGTTTAATATCTATATTTTGAATTAGGGGTAGGTGTCAGTGTTATGAGTCGTTTTCGGACAATCAGTATGCAGAAAAATAATATCAGATGTTGTAGGCTCCGGAAGCTACTATCATGGTTCCTCAAAGCAACCAATCTCGACGCAACTGGAACGTTTGCGTCAATCACTCCTGCTCCATCGATCCCAGCAGGTAAGCAAGAAGGGGAAATTTACGCAAGGGACTTCGTACAACACTGTTCCTTGGAGTTCGGTCGTTAGCCGCGGATGACCTTACGCGGCAGACGACACAGTTGGAGATGAAGGTTTCACCTCTGGATACTTTTTTAGAGCTACCAATTTTTGTAGAATGTTATGAGGAACAGTGTTGACGGACCAGATGAACTGATCCCAGAAGAACAGCCTTTTGCATCCGGCTCGCTATGGACTGAGCCTGATGCTGGCAAGCCGGGATTTTGTTGAGTTGGCTAAGAAATGAAGCTTTCATATCTCCAAGACAGCCGATTATGAAAACCACAAGATGGACTTTGTAGACTTGGTACAGCATGCTCAGCTCGAAAAGAAGTGCTTGATATTTCGCCCGTTTTTCTTCCTTCTTTGCCGTCATATTACCATCGGCTGGTGCCGAAAATTCAATCACGTAGTAGATCTTACACTGATAATTCTCCACAACGGACTCAAGTTCCCCCTGTGCATATCGCAAGTCGGGCAATAGTTCAACACCATAGAAGTGCCTAAGATGGTAATATAACACTTTTAGAATCGCATTGTGTCTCTCTATGTACCCGTAGCATGTATTCTTTGAGCATCCAGTGAGGACATGACCAAGTGTTTCTGGCTCTTGCCAGAAACATTATCATTATTTGTAGTTAACCAAAAACCATCTCGGACCTATGATATACTTTTTCTTGTACTTATTTCTTCAGCTTTTCTTGTCGAATGTCTGTTATGAAGCGTGTTCGCTCTTTCCAACTTAGCTAGACTCACCGAAAGTATTTGTTCTATGCAAGGCCGTAACCAGAAAAAGTGTCTAGAAGGAATTTGACTCAGGAGAAAATTTTTGGAGGGGGGGATTTCTAGTGTCACACAGGAAAAAATATGTATATCATGTATATGCTTTAAGAATTTCGGGGGGTGGGGGTCAAACCCTGTTGATCTCTCACGTGACTATGACCTTGGTTCTGCGCTCGCGGGATGTCGGTGAATCTATAGACGGTATTATCTGAATTTCCAATGGGTCATAAATCTCGCCGATATGAAAAATTGTAAGATGTAAAACAAACAACCTGTCGACGTTGAATTTCGGAACGTCCCCTATCATGAAAAATCATGACAGGTGTCAAGTCAGGAGCGGGGAGTGGAATTTTAGAAATAGGAAGTGGGATCTGGGAAAATCGGCCCCTTGGTTAGTATATAAGTGAATATCTTCCAAAGATTTTACCGTTACCGCTCGGAAGAATCCACAAGCATCACTTTTTAATTCTCTCTCGCCGGATCTATCTTGCAGCAATGAAGATCATGATTCCATTATTCACCTTCATGGGTTTCATTGTTTTGATTAGTAAGTGTAATAAAATATACGTAATATTAACAGGCAGGACGATTTTTCTCGTATTAATATTAATATTACTACTAACCATAATTTTATTTTATTTTGCACTTTGAATAAGATGAGACATTTGAATTGTTTGCTACCGAAATTTTCGTGAAATTAGCCGCAGATGGAAAATACCGTAATACACAGGTATCACAATGGCTTTTACATTGATGACGGGTACTTTCATAGTATTTTAGTCGCTGAAACTCGTATATATCGAGTATGTCATTTTTAAACTTAATTATTTCAAAAAAATGACGTTAACGAAGGATTTTGCTTTCAAATTTTGATTCAGAGAACTTTGCTGGGTTTCCAAGCAAAATCATCATTTTCAAATCTTGCGCTCAACTTATTGAAAAATCTATACAAATCTTCCTGAAAGTGCAGAAAACTCATCAAGTCAAGAGCAAATCTCACTAATCTCTTAGTGAAAATATTTTAGTTAATTCGGGCTGTATAGGATATATATCAATTTCATGAATAGGGCAGAAACATGAGATTTGAAAAGTGGAAAGGTTTGATGAAAGAAGCGATTGTGTAACATTTTCAACTTTATTAAAACGATAAGAAGGCGATATTGTGAAACTTGCAAATACGAGAATGAAATAAAAATGGAAAGATTATAATTATTTACAGAACGTATTTGTTTTATCTTACTGTCTTATAAATGAAAGCACTTGTGTTTCATTCGTAGCTGTGTTAAAACAAATGAAGGGCATATTGCGAAATTGTAAATAGGATGTGTCACCTTCACCAAAATCACGTATTTAGAATTTATTGCGTCTCAATACTAAATCACTAAATCATTAAGATAACTATGAAATAGGTGAATTCGTCAAAAAATAGTCTAAACTTTCAAACATCTCTTTTTTGAAAGTCCTAGATTCAGCTTCTGATAAGATATTTACCTTCAAAGAATTTTTTGTTCGTAAAAACAAATTTTCGGACTTTTCTGGGTCACAACAAAAGATACAAAAAAAATTTAGCATAACAGTTTTTGTATCAAAACAAGTTGTGTGAAAAATGCCTTATGTTTCCAGGAAATGAAATTTTTCCGGCTTACAAAATAATTGAACTTATATAATACTGATAGGATACTTTTCTTAAATGAACATGCACATAACAAAATATTGTGAAAAATAAAAATGGTGGAGTTTTCCAGTAAATCTTCTGTTCTTGCTTTCAAAGTTTGGAGCAAGATGAATCTTTTGTGGAACTGTTCTAGATATGCAGACATTGCTCTAAAAATTGTTTTTTATTTTCCGTTGTTTTCACAAAAAATGCGAATATTCGATTTGATAAAAAGGAAATGCTTCAGGTTTTGGTTGGGGATTTAACTATTTTGTTGAAAATTTCGTCTCTTGGTTTAATGTAACTATTATATATATATATATTTATTATATCTCTTTTGTTAATATATCTAACATTATATTTTTGGTTGCGAATGAATTTATATTCGTTAATAATTTAACTTTATAAATTGTATTTGAAAGGAATGTCGATTGTTTTATTTTTCACAAACTTTAGGCTTTCTTTAAAGCTTGTTTGGTAGAGTCTTGTTAGTTATAACGAATAAATATTGCATTCGCATAAGATTTTCAGTTTTTTTAATTTGGTTAGATTGTGGAAATTTGTGCACTATACTAAAAATTCTAACACTCGCATAAGATCTATGTAAATTTTGTATTTTTTTTTTGACGTTCAAAAGATCCAAAACACCGTTCATCAGAAAGCTCATAAATATTCAGTATTCATGTATCTCTTTTTGTACCTAATAAACTAGATGCAATGGAAAGAGCAGATGGAGGACCTCTAACATCTGAAGATTTCGATAACTTTCGTTCAGGAATGCAATTTTCTGTAATGATTGAAGGTAAAAGGTATGCTGAACATGGAGACCTGCATGAATCTCTTCTTGGCAGTGACTTTGACTGGAACTACCGCCGAACTTTACCTCTTGGATTAGACCGCGTGTATGTAACAGTTGTTGATCCTGGTCGCCCTGGTCAGCAACGAAGGAAAAATCGTCATTTCTCTGTACGGCTCCATCGAAAATATAATGGCGGAAATCAAAGTAATCTAATATCCCAGTGTTTTATAAAAGACGGCGTTCATGTATATAGAGCACCACTATCGCTTGAAACGCCAAATCTAAATAATTTATCTAGTCTAGTCACTTTGCGCGGTCGATTTGTGCGCAATAACTATCAGATACTCCTTGGGACGCTGCACATTTTTAATCCCCGCCCGCCCACTGATCGTAACCAAGTTCAACAATCAAACTGATTATAAGAAACTACCACATAAGAAATCTTGTCATTAACAACAATTTTCATGTGGAAATCATGTATTATTTTGCTTTCCAAAAGAAAAACATAATAAACACGTTTAGATAAGTCTCATCCAAATTTATTTTAGATAAGTCTCATCCATACACAGCGGCCACGAGCGTTGGAAGTGACAACAGTCGCCTCTGGATGCTTTCTTAGAGCTACCTACCTTAAATAATGAAAATAAATAAATAATAATAAATAATAATAAATAATATACCTACCTTCTACCTACTTACATACCTACCTACCGACCGACCTACCTACCTAATTACCTACCTACCTACTTACCTACCTCTACTATGATACAGCTCATTTTTCTCTTAGGATTAAGATGGTTATAGCCCAATATCCTGAAGGCATTTTGGTTAAGAATTGAATTTTTTTTGTAATTGTCTGCACAGGGATGTCCCGGTATATATCATTAGTCATGGATGCATTTTTGCAATGCAATCAAGTGATCTAATGAGAGCAGTATGCCTATTTTGACATATTGAGCATATCCTGGTGTATATTTCCCTTTCGGGGTAGGCTCGGTGGGGACAGGATTAATGTCAGGAAGGAGGTATAGATTTTTTACATTGATCCAGAATTCTCGTTTTATTTATTTAAATGACACATTTGTTGTGCAACACTGCTCCGACCCTGGTTGCTGATCAATCTCTCTGGGGATCACCCCAAGTAAAGAGCCTCACAAGGTCGTCATGTGCGGTTTCCCACTCGGACCCATTAGTATCCAAGGCCTTATGTGTCAGGCGTAATTCACTGCACTGAAACTTTTTTTATAAACTATTTGTCGCCACACTTTTCTGTCCCTGCATACTTCTCCAGCTTCCATCGCGTCCATGCATTTTTTCATGCTAGCTGTCGTGTTTCTATGGCTTGTTATGTCTCTTTGAATTAGGGTTTATCCTTCATTCTTTCAACATGTCCGAACCATCTCAACCGATTTTCTTCCCATGGGTCAACTAGTGTCTCTTCTGCACCACATTCTTTAAGGATTATCTCGTTTCTCTCTTTGTTCATCAGTGTTTTCCCGCACATTTGGCGCAAGAAATTCAGGTTAATCACGATAATTGTACTCTTATCCTTTTATTGACAGGTCCAAGTCTCGCTACCTTATAGCACAGTCGGTAAAAATATAGAATTATGTATTGCCATTTTAGCTTTTTTTTAAATATTTACTTCTGATAATGTTCCCTGCTCTATCGATAACCTTCACACTCTCCTTTATGCGCCTATCTAGCCCCCCATCTAGATAGATGGGGGTATTGAATATTGTATTGAATATTGGGGTCAGTATTGAATAGGCTACCCAGGCATACATACTCATTAAGTTGTTCTGTGCTCTCATCATTTAGGACAATGTTGCACGTTGTTTTCTCATCTTTTCCTTCAAACACCATAACTTTTGTTTTATGAACGTTAATTTTGAGGCCCGTGTTCTTTATGCTCGTATTCAGTTTGCGCAACAGTCTTTGTAAGTCCTCGATTGTTTCTGCCATAACAACCTTATCATCTGCGAAAGCTATCCCATGTACCCTTACTGTGTCGAGATCTAAACTTTCTTCGTCGAAGAGGGCCATTCTTAGAGACTTGCTCATAAATATGATAAATAGTCATGAGGACATAACGCATCCTTGTTTAACGCCTTGCATAATTTGGAACCAGTCACTGAGTTTTCCATTTATCCTTACACTCGCTTTGCTATCTGCATATATTGTTTTTATTGCTTGCAGGAGCCATCTATTGACTCCCTACTCTTTAAGGACTTCGCAAAGTTGACTTCTATTCACCTTGTCGAATGATTTTGCTAGGTCAACAAATGCCCAGAAAACTTTCTTTCGTACTCTCAAACTTTTTGCTGTGATCTGTCTTAAGCTAAATATTTGATCCGTACGTGATATTTCTGGGATAAATCCATTTTGGACCTTCCATATTTTTTCTTCTGTTATTTGTTGACCCTACGAATAAGTATTTTTGATTATATGTTACTACGGTACATAATAAGCTGATACCTCTGTAATTATTGTAGTTGCTTTTATCTCCTTCTCTTTTGTATATTGGGACATAAATTTATCACCATGTTCAGTAATTTAAGCGCTCATACTGTCTACACCAGCGGCCTTACCGTTTTTCAAGTTCTTGATTATATCCCTGACCTCGGTGACACAGATTTTCTCAATTGAGTTTTCTGATACATTGTGTTCTATATCGCATTTCTGGTGATCTATGGCTTCATCTCCTAATAATTCTCTAAAAGAGTCTTTTAAAGCGTCTATTATCCCGTATGTATCATATAGTATTTCACCTTCGCTGTTTCTCATGCTCACAAATTGTATGTTTTTACTTTCCTTTATAGATTTTAATAACAGTTTCCTGCTTCCCTCAAAGTCGCTTTGTATTTTCTTTTCTTTTTCTGTTCTGATTTTATCTTTACTTTTCTTGACTAGTCGTTTAACTTTTTTATTTTTGTCTCTGTAATTATTTTTAAGTCTATTTCTCTCCTCGTCGCGAAGACCTGTGATGTTCAATGTTCGCTTTTTTCTTTTCTTGTCGGGCTGCCTGAATTTCGTCATTCCACCACGCATCAGCAGACTTCCTTCCTACAACCGCCGTACCACACACTTCGGTTGTAGTTTTAACAATGATATCCCCCGAAATAGTCCATGCACCTTCTATATCTTTATGGCTTATTAGCGCCTTCTAAGTTGCCCTATCTATGCGTTCGTTTATATTATTCTGAAAATCTATGAGCACTTCTGGTTTCTGTAAATTTTCTATCTTGATTCGCGTTTGTTTCATTTTTTTTTGGTTCTCTTTCTTCTCCATCCCCGACATAAGTTTATTTTGGAGACCAGAAGGTAATTATGAGTATTGGATTCAGAACCTCTCATGACTTTTGTATATTCTATTGCTTCATATTAATTTAATGTCATTTTTATTTACTCAAAAGCAAGGCAATTGAACAATTAGAATAAATCGTGAGTTAAGAAATTAAAAATTCAGGTAGGATAGGTTAATTGTTTTATATTTACATAATGATTAAGATTCATGATCAAAGATGCATTTTTAATAAAGAAGTTTAACTTTCAACAAAGTATTTGAATTGTCAGTCAATAAAGATTAATTCGCAACGAAAAATATGAAGCACGGTATTTCAACTAAGAGAATATCTTAATTGTAAATCAAGAACCACTAGGATTATAATCCAGCCAAGTTTCAACCAGATGAAAAAAACCAATAATTTTAGGTGGGAACACTTGACGTATTCTGCCTTACATATACTATATATAGTGTGCACGAAAAGTTGATAAATTATAGTGTGTCAGCGAAAAAACATCGACAAAAGTGTATCCCCCAAACATCAGGGTTAATTTTATAAACAGAGGAAAAGTCTATCTGTAAAATAAACTAGATGAACCTAAAAAATGTTGAAAAATTTCGGGGATATATGTTCAAAAATTGTCTAAATAGCTTTGTATTTGCAGCTATTTTTCTACAATCTGCAGAATGAAAAAGAATCTAAATTTGGATCCAATTATACCGATATTGACATTTTTATAAAGTTATTATAATTTATTATTTTCAATTTTGTTGACCTGTTGAAAATATAACGTAAGAAAGATGAGAACAAAAATTATTTTTAACAAAAACAGCTGATCAAATAAAAAAAGTTAGCGAAGAACTGATTGCTTCATATTATTTTAATTACATTCATATTCACTCAATAACAAGGCAATAAAAAAATTCAGGTAAATCTTGAGTGACTAGGAAATGAAAATCTCAGGCGGAATGGCGTAATTGTTTGATATTTACAGAGTTTCTGTGACAAATTGAAAATTATTGTGTTCTATTAGCCTGGAAAAAAGGCCACGTGTCATTATGATGTAAAAAAATAATGAAATAAAGCTTGGAAACTATCCGAATTATATTTCTAATTTAGAAAATTAAGAATATTTTGTGCTAGGTACTTAAATTCGTTAAGTTATCAGACTTTTCTACAGAAAAATGTGAATTTTCAATGCCAAAAAGAGGAAGTTTAAACCAAATGGTGGCAGTTCCAACCAAAATGTTCAACTTTCATGCAAAAGAATCGAAGTTTTCACACTATAGTTGGATTTTTAACAAAATAGTTAAATTTTAGAGAAAGGACAAATTTTCTATTCATAATAAAGAATGTTTAACAAAATGGTTCAATTTTTAATAATATAATCAAATTATCACTTAATTTTTAACTAAAATTACGAATCTTCAAGAAATAAAAAAAAAATAGTTTTATCGAAAAAGTGCAACTTTCAACCAACTAGTTGAATTGTGAATCAAAGAAGATTAATTCCCACCAAAAAATATAATAGTTGATATTTCAGCCAAGAAAAGATTTTAATTTGAACCAGGGAGAATCAACAGTTTCTCGTTGACTCATCGCGCCCCTTCAGCGATCTTTCTGTTTTTGTCAAAAATCCGCCCAAGCCCAACGATATAGAGACTCTTTAGCGAGAGGTATACAAGATCCCAAAAACACTGGAGTTCGAAGAAGATACTGACATTATCCTCTGCTTCAAGGAGTTTTGCGACAACCTGATAACATCTGAGGAGGAATGTCCATCAATTACTGCCGAAGAATTAAAAAAAGCACTCGGGGGTACGAAGAACTTTTCCGCTGCAGGACCAGATGGTATTAAGAACTTCTGGTTGAAGAAAAAAGGCACCTTGTCCAATCCAGAAAATTACAGGCCAATAACTTGTCTGAACACACTGTATAAAATCTTTACAGCTGTCCTAAACAACAGGATTGTTTGAAGAATTGAGCTCGTGTGAAGAAAGATGTACGGACAACGTGGCTCGAAGAAAGGTGTAGCAGGCTGCCGAGAGAACCTGCTAATTGACAGGTGCGTCTGCAAAGACGCAGCAACCCATCAGCGCGTCCTGTCGATCGCCTGGGTTGACTACCGGAAAGCTATCGATTCAACCTCTCACCCTTTTGAAAATTAGATTTACCATCTTATGTGCAAATTATGGGGTGACAACGAAAAACGTCACCTTCCGGAGGGCAGTCTTTCAGGGCAATACCATGAACTTTTTTGCATCACACTTCTGCATCTATCCCTCGCACTACGAAATTTTTCTGGATACCTCTGCGGCGAAACTAATCATCGCGCGCGAGCATAAGGTCACAAATGCAATTTATATGAATGACCTGAAGATCTATGCTTCTGGTACCAGATACAAGCATCTTCCTTGACAGATTTGGTCTTCAAATCTGTCGCCGTTGAACAAGGTATCTACGACTAACATGCTTGCCGTCTCGATTCTACTCCACATGTTTGGGGTTGTTCAATCGACGAAGAACGAGCTTACGGCCCTTGATACCGTCACACGTAAGATCATGCATATATGCATACGATCTTGCATATCAATTCGTCCGTTTCGTGATTATACATCTCACGCCGCCATTGCAAACGCCGATTTCTGAACTTCCAATGTCTTCATAAGAGATCGCCCATAAATTACGTAAGACGTTTTTCTTTTGTTTAAATAAAGACGAGAATAAAATTTATGTGAAGTTGAAAAGGACACAACGATATAAACAAAAGAAAAACGTCTTACGTAATATATGGACGATCCCTAACCGAATTGTTCTAAATACAGCTTGTATCGTTGCAAATGGCAGAGATCCTTTCCTAAAAATGGTCAGGAAACACGAGATGATTGGCAAAAGAGCGTTCCTTTACAAAGCCGCGGAGCAGGCGGCCGAGACCCTTGGTCTGAAACTGAACATCATAAGTCAGAAAAATGCATTATTCTATCTAGATGCTTCACTTCTAAAAGCCAAAGTGAATAAAGCCGGGATGAAAAATTTCCGTCAACAGCTACTCGACAAGAAAATGCATGGAAACTTTTACAGAAGTGTAGAAAAACAGTTCTTGTCAACGGAGTAAACTTTGGCTTTCCTCAGATCATCAGGGCTTAATTCAGGTACAGAGGATATCATTTTCGCATGCCAGGACGGTGTCATTTCCACCTTAGTATACCTTGATCTCTACAGACATAATGCAGCCCTAAGAATGCTTTGTTAACATATTTGTAGTTTTTACGGTGTTGGCCGCGATCCTACCCTGCCGGACGCTCCGAGGAAGATAGAGTCAATTGTCCGAAACAAGAAGTGCCGTATTTTCTGGAACTGCGATTTTCGGACAGCAGTCACCGTTGCACATTCGAGGCCTGACATCGTTCTCCAAGGCTTTGAGAAACGAACTATATCCGTGATCGAATTCTCGGCTTCGTCCGAATACAACAAGATTGCCGAAGAGAAGGGAAAAAAGAAGAGGTATCAAGACCTTAAAAGTGAGCTGCAACGACTGTACCCAAAATATTCTGTGAAAGTAATTGCCCATGTGGGCGGTGCTCTCAGAGCTGCGAAACTTTTACTGGTTCGTGCCCTTAAAGCCATACCCCAATGTCAAAAATATGCCAAGGCACTTGCGAGATGGATGCAGAAAGCCTTCATCCGTGGGTGGCTTCGTGTCCGGTCGTGTCTGGTCGTGTCCAGCCGTTCTACTGGGAGCCGGTGTCATTTTTAGATGGCAGTTGCTCCCATTGGGCATCTTTGGTGGTTATTTAACCCTTATTTTCTAACTATATATATATATATATATATATATATATATATATATATATATATATACACAGAAAAATCTAACTCGCACCGGGCCACTTTGAAAATCTCGCACCATACGAGAGAACCAATCATAACCTAAACAGCTAACTCCCACATCAATCGTATGGTTTCATGTACAAAAATAGAATCCGTGAAATCTTCAACCATCTGTAATTACGTCGCATAGTATTATAATTGTTAATCTCCGTACACTCAAAATCATGCGGAAAATAACCAAAACGCCACCCGTCAACGTTAACAAAGAAGTGAAAGAAGCAAAACAAGATTTACTACCCGAAAAATCTAAGGATAAATATGAGCTGGCCTAAGAGAAATTTAGCAATGAGAGAAAACTAAAAAAACAGGTGAGTGTTCGGACAGTGATCATCATCATTATCAAAAAACATTCACTTCATAGGACGTTCTGGCACCATTTCGGTAAAAGCCTATCTAGCACTCACTTTTCTGGAAGCTCTATAGGCTCATAATATGGTGGTTTCGAATAAAATATCATATATCACTCGTAGAGATACACATGTCTTTACGCGCGGGATTCAATGTTCGCAGAAAGACTTCGAAAAACATAGCTTTCGGCCATCGTCTTACTACTTGTCCTGCAAACATTGACCTCCCCGCGGTAAAGACGTGCCTAACCCTGCTTGTGATTTAATATACTATTGATCAAAAACAGTCAAATTCAACGAAGAAGATTAATTTTTGAAGGAAAATGTAGTAGTTGATATATTTACCAAAATATATTTTAATTTCAAATCCAAAGCAGTCCAATTCAACCAAAAATTAGAATTTTCAACAAAATAGTTAAATTTTCAACCAGGAAAGATTTTCCTGTCAAGAGAGAAAAACAATTGGAACGAAATTCTTGAATATGAGTTCTTAACCACGAGATCATTTTTAATAAAGAAATTCAAGTTTAAAACTAAAACAATTAATTTTCAGCGATAAATGGAATATTTAAGTTTGCAGTTTAACAATTTATTTTAAATACAAAAAAGAAGATTTTTCAAGAAAGTTGTATAATTTTCCATCGAACAGATGAATTTTTAACTAATAAAATGAATTTTTAATAAAGTGGTTTAACTTTCAATCAAGTAGCTCAATTTAATTATCTGAATTGTTTTAAAAAATATTGGATTTTCAACAAAAAATATTTGTTTGCATTGCAATGAACAAACTAATACAGTTTCATGCCTTCCCAGCGATTCGGATCGAAGTTTCTCGGTCATCATTTAGAATCTAATTTAGTGAAGTTTCAGTAACTAAAAATGAAATTCTACTTACTTAATTACAAAAATATGGGCAGCAGAAGATTAGTAAAAAATGGCTTATTCGATATTTTGGAATATTTAAAAATTCGATAGTGGAAAACTACCTATTGGTAATTATTTATCTTTGAAACAAAGAGTTAGAAATATTGCATATCGTATATATCATTCGATGTAGCCTATACTTTTTTTGTGTTTCCTGAATATTATTGTGGGAACAAGGATATAACTTATTGTCTTGAAAAAGAACCTGGGTTGACTATTTTGAATAAGAAGTTTTTTGGTTACTTTAGTTGAAAGCAGCTGAGAGAAAGTTCAATGAATGTTCTAGGTTTTTTAATAATGGATTTCATGCTTTCACGATGATTCATTATGATAAATTAAAAGAGGTTTTTCGGGTTTCAATCTTGTGCAAAACTACGAATCTTGCCGAAGTTTCGAGAACATTGTAGTTCACTTTTTCAGGGCTAACCTGAAACTGAAGTTCAAGCCTTATTTAAAAAATCCGGGAGGACGGAAAGCCAAATCAGATTAGTATTACATCCATTGTCCTTATTGATGATGATATGGTGTATTAAGATTTTTATTGCTTCTCTATGTTTTCTTGTAAAAATATTGTATGTTTTTGCGATGACGGGTCTTTTGTTAAATAAAATTCTATGTCCTGTTTCGATATGATAATCAGCCAGTGATGATTGGGTGACATTTTTCAGCCTGACTTTACTCTCATGTTTCTTTACACGTTGGCTCACTGCTCTCTTGGTTTTGTCCATTATAGACTTTGCCACAAGAACAAAGGATTTTATACACTCCCGGATCACTGAGAGGTGCCTTCTTTTCTTCAGGGTTGTTCAGAAGTTTTCCTTTCTTTCAGGTGGTTTAAATATGGTTTGGTTCCTATTTGTTCTGTGATACCTTGAATGTAGGATAGGATGGTGGTCGTTTTTCTCTCTCTTTTTCTAGTAGGTTGTGTTGACTTGTTTTCTTGAGTGTATTTTCTTATTGCTTTATCAGTTTGATTGTTTGTGTAATCGTTTTGTGTAAGGATTGGTTTAGCGTTTTGTAATTCTTTTTGTCAGTTATCTTTATCTGTTATGGAGACAGCTCTGTATACATGGGAGTTGATGACCGATTGCTTTTGAGATGGGTGGTGGTGGGTGGAGGGATGTAGGTATCTGTTTGTACGTGTGGGTTTTCTCTAAACTTCATGTCCTAATGTGTTCTCAGATTTTTCATAAACAAGTACGTCCAGGAATGGCAATTTTCTGTTTTGTTCAATTTTTATGGCGAAGTGAATATGAGGGTGTAATCGCTTGATGAAATCGAAAATCTTGTGTTGTTTATCTAGTCTATGTTTCCAGATGACAAAAGTGTCGTCAACGTAACGGCACCAAATTTCCGATTTGAGCTTCCATTGGTTGAAGATTTTAGTTTCTAGATTTTCCATAAAGATGCTGGCTGTTACAGATGAAAATGGAAATCCCATTGCTGCTCCTGAGCTTTGTTTGTAGAATTGGTTATTGAAACAGAAGTAATTTGAATGTGATTCTATTCTATTTTTCTGATAAAGTCAGAAGAGTTTTTGACGTGTGTGATAGAACTTCCTGTAAAAGGATTCAGTTCTTCGGCAAGGAAGCGTGCTAGGTTGTGAGTTGGCGAGTTTATTGCGCTGACGATCAGTCTGAGTGGAATGTTGTTTTCGTGGATTTTTGGAAGTCCTTAATGTTTTGGAGAGATGGGATTAGTAGGTGTTAATTCAGATATTGTTTTGCTGTCAAGTTGAGAGACTCTTAAATGGGTTTTTGTTTTGCTGGCTATTGTTTTTGTGGCGTCTTTTTTAAGTTTACTATATGTACCGTCAGTTAGAAAGTCCATGATTTTGTTTTTATCGTCTTCTTTATTCATTATTACTGTTGTGTTGCCTTTTTCTGCGGGCAATATTATGATGTCCTTATTCTGATTGAGTTCTTTAATTGCTGTTTTTTCTAGTTTTGTTAAGTTTGAGGAGGGAAGCTGTTTATTCGCTTTTTCGGGTGGAAGGGTATATATTGTGTTTTTTTTGGGGCCTTCTGAACATTACTGTAGATATGAGGATATAAAAGATAGTCTCGAGATTATTTTTGATTCAACATTTTGTTGTGTGTTTTACTTAAGAGTAGCCTAGATGGAATTGGCTAAATACGCGAAGTGCATTTTTTTATTATTACTTTGGTTTTACAAATATAGTTGGTGTGATTTTTTGTTTATTTGGAAATTTGAAGTTATGGGTCGTTTTCGGACAATCATTATTATAATTATTCGTAGTAAGACAAGAAACTTGCTCCATAAAATACCCAAAAATTTTAATATGCTTACATTCAGGAAAAGTTCGTAATATATTTTAAGGGTCGCTTTTATGAGACAGATGTTGCTTTTCAGAAATTAATTTTTGCAGTTTTGAAGAGAATGAAAAAAGCCAAAGAGTATGGCATAAAGAAAATGATGAAATTCTGTTTTGGAGCTTGGCCGTAGCCAGAAACATTTTTTGGGAAGGACTTTGAAGTAAGAAGAAATTTGGGGAAGGGGGAATTTACAGAAGCATACCGAAAAGTATATATAAATTATGTACATGTTCAATGAGTTTCACGTCTGAAGGTTCAGTGGCTGATAAATCTTGCCGATATGAAAAATTGTGAGATATAAAATAATTAAACTGTTGTCGTTAAGCTTTTAAACATTCCTCATTAGGATAAATCATCAGAGCTAACAATTAAAGGAGGGGGACTGGAATCTTATGAATAGGGAGAGAGTGGGATCTGGAAAAATCGGCTCCCTAGTTAGTATATGAGTGAATATCTTGCAAAAATTTTGCACTTGCCGATTCGCAAAATCTTCAAGAATAAGTTTTTAATTCTGTATCGCTGGATCTACCTTGCAGCAATGAAGATCATCATTCTATTCATTACGTGCATGGGTTACATCGCTTTAATCAGTAAGTGTAATATAACATCTAATATATAAAATCAAGTGGCCTAAAACGTATTATGCTTATGCAAATCCACAGTTTTTGACCAATCAGCACAAAATTTTTCACACATAAACTTTAGACTCCCAGACAGGACGTCAGAGTATTGGAGAGGGGGGGGGCAGATAGGTGGGCTCCGCGACGCAAGTATACTCCTGGGAAACTCCTGCATGTCTGAACGATAGTCTGAAAAAGACGGCATGAATTGTCACGAAATGTCTCAACCTTGAGAAATTTTTATAGGTACAACTTTGCTGTGTTTTCAATAAAAATCATCATTTTTAAATGTTGCGTTGAATCTATTGAGAAATCTATACAAGTGTTCCTGAAAGTGTGGAAAACCTATCAAATCAAGAGCAAATTTCACTAATCTCTTAGCGAAAACGTATCAGTTATTGTGGGCTATATAGGATATATATTTTAATTTTATGAAAATGGCTGAAATACGAGATTTGACAAGTCTCACTTTCTCATGGAAGGCATATTGCGAGACTTGTAAATGGGATTTGTCAATTTCTCCTGAATCACGTATTTAAAATTTATTTTGTCTAAATGGAATTACTATACTCACTCTCACAATACCTTGCTCTACTCCGCATATACCACAAAATTCAATAAAATTAAACAGAGCACACCTGACGAAATGTCACTAATGGATTGGTAACCGAAATCACTAAAACAAAATTAAATTATTCAAGATATGTATCATTTTTTCATTACTCCATCCGTGAAATTAAGAAAAAAACTATTTCCCTAGGTTAGCACTTAATTATTAAATAAATAAAGAAATAAAGAATAAAACGATCAAAAATTAAACAAACACCAAAAAATGCTCCTATTGCAATTCCTATATACAAAAAAATTTGTTTCTTTGCACAAAAATAAAAAAGAGGAAAGAAAAATGAGAAGGCAACCAACCGAATCCCCATCCTTCTCTTTTTTATTTCTTTCGTCTTTTTTATTTTTATTGTTATCAAATCACAATATGAAAGCATGCACAATATTAACCAACGTTTCGGTTCTCACACAGCACCCTTATCAAGGCAAGAAAAATTAGAGCAGGAAGGAATAGCGACGAAATAACGACGATATCGTCTCGATACCTGACAACTAAGTGTGGTTCAAAAGGCAAATCCGTCATAAACAATCAAAAAATAAGAGAAAGTCACAAGACCCATGAAAACTTATTGCTAAATGTTATTAATCATACTAGAACAACTTTTGTTTAATTTATCCAAATCAGTGTTTAAATTAATAGAAAACTTATTTTGTTTTTTTAATATAAAGCATTTTCATGAATTCTCTCTTTCTCTCATTACTTTCACTGTGTAAAGTTTCAACATTATCCCAGTCAAACTCATAGTCAACATCAACAAACCCTCTCGTATGTCTTGCAAGAACACTCTTATAAGAACGTCTAACCGAACAGCACTTTTGTGTTCCTCCACGCTAGTACTAAGAAGTCTGCCAGTCTGTCCCACATAAGTCATCTTACAGATCTTGCAAGTGATCTTGTAAACAAGACCACCTTTTTCAAATTTATCTGAAGGATCTTTACCAAAAGCTATTATTGAATCCATTTTAAATGGTATACGGAAAATAGGATGAATATTAAATTTTTTCAACATAAATTCAATAGTTTTCGAAATTCGACCAAAAAAAGGAAGAACAAAAGTATTGAAAGTACTATATTCTCTCAATTCTTTCTGATTATCTGTAGATAAAATGTTACTTTGTTTGTTTTTGATTTGTTGAATTCTAATTGTGGTATGTTGCTCAATCGACTTTTGTGGGTAATGATTAAGAAAAAGGATATTCCTAACAATATTCAAATTCTCTTTGTGAAATGAAATGTGGAACAAACCTAGAGCTCTGTCCACTAAGTTTTTGATTACTGCAATTTTGTTTTGAAAAGGATGAGCCGAAAAGAAATTTAAAATTCTACCTGAATATGTACTTTTCCTATACCAATTGGTAATAATATCAAAATCAATGAAAACTATTAAAAGCATCAAAAACTGCCTGTAACTTTGCTAGAGAAACACATAATGACGTTTCATCAACATACCGAAAGTGAAAGGGCAAAACAAAATCCACCTACTTGAAAGCAAAGACCTCCAAATCTTCCGTAAATATTTCTCCTAAAATCGGAGAAATGACTGAACCTATGGGAGTACCGAATTTTTGCGTATGAAAAGATCCATTGAATTTAAAATAAGTTGAGTTCATAATGAAAACTATCCATTTAATAAAATCTTTTTGACTTGATCGAGTACGTGTTTTTATATTATCCCATCTATTTAAAATTGCCCGTTTAACCAATTCAAGGGGTATACTTGGAAACATTGCAACAACATCCAAAGAAATCATCACATGGTCATCAGGAACAGTTTTTTGAATAATAATTTTTTGGAATTTCCAGCTATTTTTAATTTTGTATTTGGAAGTTGCAATTGAGTCTTTAAGTATCCAATTAAAGTTTTGTTCTAAAAAATTCGTGGGAGTGTTATTAGTTGAAATAACCAATCTCAAAGGATAGGCATCTCTGAATCTTTCTCAAACCATAACATGTTGCAAGAACTGTGTCTTCGCTATTTACATCAGTCCATCTTATATCCTTTCCCAAAAGTCCTTTCTTTCTAGACTGTCTAGAATCTTCAAAGTGTCTCTTTTTAATTGTTTCAACGGATTTTCATTCAATAATTCAAAGTTATCACGATTGGAAAGTAAATCCTCCATATCCCTAATATAATCTGATTTCTTCATACAAACTGTAATATTGCCTTTATCAGCATTCATGCAAATTATATCAGGGTTGGTTTTAAGGAAATCTTTTGTTATCCTGAAACCTTCAGAAATTTCACGATAAATACTACTAATGTGCAAACAATTTTTATCAACAAAGCTCTTTGACAAGTGTAAAACCTTGTTTCGGAAATCCTGTTGATCTAATATTGGAATTTTGTGTATACTTGATTCAACATCTTTGACTATTTCCACCATTTTTTTTGATTTACTTTCTATCACATGGTTTCTAAAACCTTTACCTTATTTGAGAATATCTGTAACTGAATCAGGAATTTGAATATTTGCCAAATTTACAATTATTAATTATTAATTTTCCTTTATCGAAGATTTTTAAACGATGATAAAAAGCATGAGGACAAAATTGCTATTTTGATTGATCAACAAACTAATATTCAAGAGCAAAATTTAAATTTACACAAGATATTTGAAAAAGAAGATAAGGATCCTTGGTTTTGACACAGTTCTTGCAAGATGTTATGGTTTGAGAAAGATTCATACAGATGGCTATCCTTTGAGATTGGTTATTTCAACTATTACGACTCCCACGAAATTTTCAAAACAAAAGTTTAATTTGATACTTAAAGACTCAATTACAACTGCCAAATACAATATTAAAAATAGCTGGGAATTCCAAAAAATTATTATTAAAAAAACTGTTCCTGATGACCATGTAATGATTTCTTTGGATGTTGTTGCAATGTTTTCAAGTGTACCCCTTGAATTGGTTAAACAGGCATTTTTAATAGATGGGATAATATAAAAATACGCACTCGATTAAGTCAAAACAATTTTATTAGAGGGATAGTTTTCATTATGAACTCATTTTATTTTAAATTAAATGGATCTTTCTATAAGCAAAAATTCGGTACTCCCATAGGTTCAGTCATTTCTCCGATTTTAGCAGAAAAGTTACGGAAGATTTGGAGGTCTTTGCTTTCAAGAAGCTTGATTTTGTTTTGCCCTTTTACTTTCGGTATGTTGATGAAACCTCATTATATGTTTCTCTAGCAAAGTTACAGGCAGTTTTTGATGCTTTTAATATTTTTCGTTCAAAACTTCAATTTACCTATGAAATTATCAATTGGTATACGAAAAGTACATATTCAGGTAGAATTTTAAATTTCTTTTCGGCTCATTCTTTTCGAAACAAAATTGCAGTAATCAAAAACTTAGTTGACAGGGCTCTAGGTTTGTCCCACATTTCATTTCACAAAGAGAATTTGAATATTGTTAGGAATATCCTTTTTGTTAATCATTAACCACAAAATTTGGTTGAGAAACATATCACAATTAGAATTAAACAAATCAAAAACAAACAAAGTAACATTTTATCTACAGATAATCAGAAAGAATTGAGAGAATATAGTTCTTTCAATACTTTTGTTCTTCCTTTTTTTGGTCGAATTTCGAAAACTATTGAATTTATGTTGAAAAAATTTAATATTCATACTATTTTCCGTATACCATTTAAAATGGATTCAATAATAGCTTTTGGTAAAGATCCTTCAGATAAATTTAAAAAAGGTGGTGTTGTTTACAAGATCACTTGCAAAAGTGATGTTCGTTTAGGACGTTGTTATAAGAGTGTTCTTGCTAGACATAGGAGAGGGATTGTTG
Source organism: Andricus curvator (assembly GCA_932195095.1). Lineage (NCBI taxonomy): Eukaryota > Metazoa > Arthropoda > Insecta > Hymenoptera > Cynipidae > Andricus > Andricus curvator. The sequence goes on along the minus strand of CAKNYM010050163.1, from coordinate 85,345 downwards.
ATGTTGACCATGCGTTTGAATGGGATAATGTTGAAATTTTACACAGTGAATGTAATGAGAGAAAGAGAGAATTCATGGAAATGCTTTATATTAAAAAAACAAAATCAGTTGTCTATTAATTCAAAAACTGATTTGGATAAATCAAACCAGATTTATTCTAGTATGATTAATTACATTTAGCAATAAGTTTTCATGGGTCTTGTGACTTTCTCTTATTTTTTGATTGTTTATGACGGATTTGTCTTTTGACACACTTAGTTGTCAGGTATCGAGGTGATAGCGTTGTTATTTCGTCGCTGTTCCTACCTGCTCTAATTTAACTTGCCTTGATAAGGGTGCTGTCTGAGCACCGAAACGTTGGTAAATATTTTGCATGCTTTCATATTGTGATTTGATAATAATAAAAATAAAAAAGACGAAAGAAATAAAAAAGGGAAGGAAGGGGATTTGGTTGGTTGCTTTCTCATTTTCATTTGTGTGCAAAGAAACGAAATTTTTGTTTTTAGGAATTGCAATAGGGGCATTTCGTGGTGTTTGTCCAAATTTGATCGTTGAATTCTTGTTTTATTTTCAGGAATTCTATACCGTCGTGGGGTTGGTGAGCCCACACTTGTAGTAGTTATTTACTACAAGAAACTACCCTGAACGCCTACCCTGAAAGGGAAATGGCTTAATGGTATACTACTATACATTAAGTTAGTTCTTACTTATTATGTATGTATGTATTTTTGGCGATTCATTAAAATGACTTTGGAATAGAAGGATTCGTCGAAAAATTGTCTAAACTTGCAACCCTCTCTTTTTTTGAAAGCCCTACATTCAATTTTTGCTGAGATATTTGCCTCCGAAGAATTTTTGGTTTATAAAAGTGAATTTTCGGACTTTTTTGGGCAACAACGAAAGCTACAAGAAAAAATCAGCATAACAGGTTTTGCTTCTAAAAAAGTTGTATGAAAAATGCTTTATGTGTTCAGAAAATGAAATTCTCCTGGCTTAGAAAATAATTGAACTCAAATAAAACTGTTAGGATGCCTTCCTTATATAAGCACGCAAATAAGAAAATATGATTAAAAATGTAAATGCTGGAACTATCCAGTAAATCATCTGTTCATGTTTCCAAAGTTTGAAAACAAATTATACCAAATTTTCTGCAAAACCTGACCTATATGTAATTTTTGCTATATTCGTAAAAAATCTGCTAATCTAAGGAAAATACTTCATCAGCTATATACTGGCTAATCCTCAGGCTAAGCTATTTTTGTGACCGACAGCATTGTTTTTCCAGAAAATATAATTTTATAATTTTTTTTTGTAAACGATATCACAAAAGAGCAAGAGGAATCTTTTGTGGAACTCTTCTAGACATGTAAACATTGATCTAAAAATTGTTTTTTACCTCCCGTTGTTTCCGAAAAAATGTGAAAATTCGATTTTATAAAAAGAAAATGCTCCTGATTTTGGTTGCGAATTCAACTATTTTAGTTAAAAGTTCATTCTCTTTAGTTAAAAAGTCTCGTATTATATTTTTGTTTGTGAATTAATTTATATAAAATTCAACTTTTTAAATGGTATTTGATAGGATTGTCGATCGTTTTATTTTTTAAAAACTTTATACTTTATTTTAAAGCTTTTTTGGTGTAGTTTCGTTAGTTATAACGAATATATATTGCATTCATATCAGATTTTTAGTTTTTGAACCTTGGTTAGATTGTGGAAATTTATGCAGCAGGTCAAAATTTCTATCACTGGCATAAGACCTATATAAATGTTTGATTTATTTTTTTGGGATGATGAAGGACCGGCTTATGGTATTTTATCAAATATACCAAATGTATAAGTATTTCCCTTAGTAATCATACCGTTTAAAAGATCAAAAACACCGTCCATAAAAAAGCTTATGAATAATTATTATTTCTGCAAACTTTTCCTTTCAAGAGCTTTCTTTTTTACTTTTTTAGGAGTGAGCGGCTTAGCCCCATATTTTGAGGTAAAGTTGCTCACACATCATGGAATGATAAATAGTTGTTGATGAATGAAATGTATGTTTGTACTTCATGATATGAAAGAGGGCCCTATAAAGATTACATATTTAAAGCATCAATCATCAACCAGTGTACAAAAATTCAGAAATCTCTTTTTGTTCGTAATAAACTAGATGCAATGGAAAGAGACGATGTAAGACCTCTAATAGCCGAAGATTTCGATATCATTCGTCCAGGAATGGAAATTTCTGTAATGATTAGAGGTAGAGACTATGCTGAACATGGACAACTTTACAAGTCTGATCTTGGCAGTGAGTTCAACTGGAACTACCGCCGAACTTTACCTCTCGGATTAGACAGCGTGTATGTAACAGTTGTTGATCCTGGTCGCCCTGGTCAGCAACAAAGGCCAAATCGCAATTTCGCTGCAAAGCTCCATCGTCGAAATAATGTCGCAAACATAGAGAATGAAGTATCCCAGTGTTTTATTAAAGACGGCGATCATGTTTATAAGGCACCACTATTTCTTCATAAGCCACATCCAAATACTTCACCGAGTCTAGTCACTTTTCACGACGAATATTTGTGCCATGACTATTGCACATTTTATGGGGCGCTGAACGTTTTTATTCCCCGCCCACCAGCTGATCGTGACATATTTCAATAATAAAACTGATTACAAGAAACTACGTTATAGGACATCCTGATATTAAGAACAACGTTCATATGGAAATCATGTATTATTTTGTTCTCCAATAGAAAAACATAATAAGCTCGTTTGGATAAGTCTCATCCAAATCGGTCTTATTAGGATTTATAATTATACAACAACGTTATCGAATAAAACTAGTATTCTCTGTCAATAACTCTCACTTAATTTTATTTTAATCTTCTCTATATTTTATATATATATTTATTATGTCTATGTATTTTTATGTTCAGACTTCAGAGACATGCTTTTTATCTATGAGAATGTGCCCTCCCTTGTTTAAAGCGCTTTATGCTTAATCATGAAAGAAATTTGATTCATTCACTCGTAGTCATGTGACTAAAGTTAGCAGGATTTACATGCAAAAATATAATCATTTTTCTAAATTTCTGAGAGCAATTCTTAAACCATAAAATAAAGTAATACATACGTTCAGACGATATTTACTCTATTACAACTCGTTCTCTCATATATTATGCGGATCCATGTTCTCTCTTCACAAATTTTTGATTATTATTTTCAAATTCAGTAAATTTGAAACTATGCTAAAAAAAAATTATCCCTGGAATTTATACTTTATGCCCCTGAAATTATTATGTAAATTACCCATTCTTTGGAAAAAAAATCAGTTCCTTTTTCCAGGTAGGTGAGAGCATACTTTTTTTTAGATTTTACAGGAAATCTTGCAGGATTTGAGCACAATGTGTATGATTTACAGATGTTTCTCTAATTATAGCGAGAAAATGCATATAAATTCAATATAAATGACGCATTTTATTTAATTAGCATATAATTTTTTCTAATAGGCAGAATATTTTTCTCATTAACAAAATGTAACTCAGGTACATTGTAACAGTTTAAAAAATTAATATCAAACCGAAGAAAAAAGGATTTCCAAAAAAATACTAAAATCGTAAAACAAATAGTAGAATTTTTAACCAAAATATATTTCAATTAAAAGGAATCAACTTTCAACAAAAACTAGTTGGATTTTGTTATTGGGTTATATCAAGGAAGTTATTTGAAAATAGAGGAAACAAAGGATTTCTTTATATAAATCGCGAAGAAGGGAAAATGAGAAAGAGAGTAAAGTGTGTATTTAGACGCTTCACTTGTAGAATGAAATCGTATAATCTAAAATATAAAAAATAAAAAAAATATAAGAAATATAAAAAATATAAAAATTGGTAGAATCATTTGAAAAAAGTGTTGCTCACATCTATATTTTTCGTGTGTGATATAATTGCTTTATATTAATTCAATGACATTTTTATTTACTCAACAGCAAGCTTATTAAAAAGTTAGAACGAATCTTGAGTTAAAAAATAAATTTCTCACGTAGGAATGGTCTAATTGTTTTATATTTACATCGTGATTAATATTTAAGAGGAGAAAACGAATTATTAACAAAGAAGTTTACCGTCCAACAAAGTAGTTGAATTTTCAGTTAAAAGAGAATAATTTTTAAATATAATACATGGTATTTTATGTAAGAAAATATCTTAATTTTAAATCAAAAACAGTCGAATTTAACCAAACAGATGAATTTCTAACGAAAAATTTAATACCTGATATTAAAATCAGAAAAGATTTTAATTTTTAACCAAAACCAGTTCAATTGCACCAAAAGAGACGAATTTTCAACAATATAAATGAATCCTCAACCAAAACAGATTCATTTTTCAGAGCGAAAATTTTTTTTCAGAAAACAGTTAAATTTTCAACCAAAAGGTTGACTTTTAACATATAGTTGAATTTTCTACAAAATTGTCGAATCTTCATGTCAGCAGGTAAATTTTTCACAGAATAGTTAAAATATTCCAAATTATCTAGCTGAAAATATGTATTTTCTACAAGACTTCTTTAAGAGGTAAAAACTTTATTTTTTATTTTTGTTATAAAATACAAAAAGAAATTAAATGAAATTCAATTTGCCTTAATGGCGATTCTTCCTTCAATTTGCGTAGCCCAGAAGCAAACTTGTAGCATTCCAGGAGCTCTACAAAATTTTCTTTTGATTTTTTTGTAATGGCGCGCATGCACCCTCTGTGGTGCCAGAAACACCCAGAGCTTCACTACGTTTCGATTAAGTCATTGCAATATCAACGTGCCTACCTCTTGAAAAATGGATATGTACGCGGAGCGCCTCCCCAACCGCTGCTTGAACAAGCTGCAGACGATGATGAGGAGGCGACATTAAGACCTACCGCGGGAAGCAGGCTCCTTCTGCAAGATGATTGCGATTTCGAGACAGGAAGGAACATTGACATGTATGTTCCTCATAAGCCCCAAGATCGGGCTGAAATGGATGCCTCCCTTCGTGGAGATGTCCCGCAAGAGTCCGACCTCTGGACCATCAATTGCTCAGTTTATGGTGCTGCGAGAGCTTTGGCTGATTTAAATCGAAGGCTGAACCGACGATGGATCAGAAGACCAAAAGACGTTTACATCAACTGAACAAGAAGATTAAATGGGCAAGACAGAATGCGTCCCGTGTTCAGTGTTTGACGGACTACATAACATCAGGTAGACCGTTCACGGAAAAGGTTCGAAAGTTCGCCCAAGAACTGACGATCTGCAATCACATTTTCAACAAGTCAAAGCTGCTGAAAATCAAGCATCATATTGTTGACAAAATATGGGTGTTATCTGACGTGGAGAGAGATGTAGGAACAACGTGGCTCGAACAAAGGTGTAACAGGCTGCCAAGGGAAGCTGCTAATTAATAGTTGCGTTTGCGAAGACGCAGAATTCAGGACGTAACATTAGTGAAGGAGTCTTTCCTAAGCAGATTCAAGCATGTTCTTCAACAGATTTGGTCTTTAAATCTGTCGGCGTTGGGCAAGGTATCTACAACTAACATGCTTGCCGTCCTGGTTCTACTCTACACGTTTGAGGTGGTTCAGTGGACGAAAAACGAGCTTACGGCCCTTGATATCTTCACACGTAAGATCATGCATATGCATAAGAGCTTGCATATCAATTCGTCCGTTTCGCGACTATACATCTCACAGCTTCAAGGCGGACGCGGACTTCTAAATCTCCAATGTCTTCATAACCAAATTGTTCTAAGTACAGCTTACCCCGTTGCAAATGGCAGAGATCCTCGCCTAAAAATGCGGTCAGGAAACACGAGATGATTGGCCAAAGAGCGTTCCTTTACAAAGGCGCGGAGCAGGCGGCCGAGCCCGTTGGTCTGAATTTTAACATCATAAGTGAGAAAAGTGCATTACTCTATCTAGATGCTTCACTTCTAAAAGCCGAAGTAAAGAAAGCAGAGGTCGAAAAATTCCGCCAATAGTGAAGGTAAATTTCTCAGTTTGGGCGAGTGACCTAGTTTGGGCGAATGCTCATGTACTATAGGTATCTCTCATTTTATTATGTATTCGTATTGTTTAAACGTTATATAGTTACGCGTGTCGCCATCTGTGAGCGATAGAGCATAACATTGCTCTCGACTTTTTAGTTCGGGAGTTGACACAATGCATTGTTTTTCATCACGACAGTGCTTGAAAAATGTCATGATGCGTGTTTATATATACATCTGTGTTAAATAATTGATAAAAATGTATGCGAAACGATTACAATCACAATGTGACAGCCATTTTTTCCTGCCCTATTCGGGACAGCGTAATTCCGTGTACCTGCTTGGGCGAGTGAAATTTCAATTTGAAAATGTAGATGATAAAAATATATTTTTTTTAATTATGTGATTTATGATGCTGAGGAAATTTTACTTTAAAATCTTCAAATTCCTGATTACAAACTTGAATTTGGTCTCAGTACTTATCAATCGCGATATCCCACCACTGTAGGAAATCAAACATGGCGTCGCTCGCCCAAACTGGAACATTCGATTCACCCAAACTGGGTCAGAGGTAAAATTCATTCGCCCAAATAGGTTCATCGGAACAGCATGAAATATTCTCCATTATTCAATAAAAATTGTTTATTCATATCGATGAGCAGACAAAGTATTGATTATGTTTCTCAATATTAATTAAGTATTACCCCATTCTAATGGACTATTCTACAAAAAGTGGAACATTTTTTAACATACCGCGACTTTCTAATTCTATTCTAAGAGATAATTGCTAAAAACAATAATAAATAGTTTCAAAAATGTATGTAAACATTTAATTATTAGTATAAAATAGTATTTTATGCATTAGAAATAATTTTCAGTGAAAAGAAACCGCAAAAAAGTCATAATTAGCGCTAAAAACTCGCAAAATCCATTTTTTCACTTATGGGGGTTTTTTGGGATCCTATGAAATATACTTATGGGGGTAATATTTGAAAAGTAATATTTTATTTATATTCTATGGTTAATTGTGAAGAGAAATGTTGAGTTTCAACTCGATTCAGCTAATATTGACGACTCTGAGCAAAATTTACAAAAACGTATTTTTTTCACATGGCAAATATGTGTTAAACTTTATAGGGTTTGTGCCATTTCTAAATAATATTTTTTATTCAAAATAAAAAAAAAGTCATCTGGGCGTGTTTATTACTTTCAGTTTTGCTCTGCATTTATCTTTAAAACTCTATTCGTAAGAACTCCTAACGTCTTGATTTTTTATTTATTTTATATATCAAAATATAGTTTCTGAGAAAAATTCATGAAATGTGTATGTAAAACGTTTTGCATAAAAAAGAGGATAATTTACCTGTTATTTGTTTCCAAGAAGAAATAATATTATTAATAATTGTTTTTTTTCATAAAAACTTGTTCAAGTAACTTTAACGGCTTAATTAAACAAATATCACGGACTAGGATGCCTGTCGAAACAAGTTTGTTATGATATGCCTATAGGTTAGGTATCACGCCACGTCAGCCCCATGGAGAATAGACATAAGGAGCCCAAAGTCCTGTACATTGACTTCACCAAAAACGAGCATTTTTCTGTCGGATGTACAATAACGCATCGAAATGCTAGATCTTCTCGAGCGCGGCGCTAGTGTGGTACGGGTAAGGATGGCCGCCGTCATGGTCCGTGTAAATATAACCTGTGATATAACCCTAATCAAAAATACAAAATTCCTAAATGACTAAAACAATTTGTTGAGACATTTAAAGGATATTGGAATGTAAAAACTGTTATATTCAAGTGGAAGTCCGATATCAGTTCTGTGATGTGTATGCGTACAAGATTGAAAACTGATCAGTTATATCCTTATTGTTTTCCACGTTTGTGCAATAAATCTGAAGTACCTACCACGTCCATTGCAGGATCACTTCAATTACATAGAATCACCGATATTTCGAGATAAGTAAAATAAAATTTCTCCGTTTTGAATAATAATTTACACATTTCTATTAAAATCACATTGGTAAATAATGTAAGATGTCAACATATACGGCGGCCATTTTTCTCCGTGCAACACTAGCGCCATAACTCGGGCGGTATTGTAACCCTTTTTATACGACAAAAATTTGCTGATTTTCGGTTACATTACTTTGGTCTCCTTATGTCTATTCTCCATGGTCAGCCCTATCAGACCGACCCGAATTTGATGCCAGCCGTGAACTAATCCGCTGGCGGCGCTGCTGCTCTTCTTGCTGGCAAATGCATTAGTTATAAGGGCAAAATAATTAAATAATTAATGAAGGAATATTTTATGAACAAGAAATGGCCTGCAAATTTTTATAATTTATTTGCCGACACATAAACATTATTTTAAATATGCAAAATCTGTTCAAACTTTCCAAGATATGGAAAAATCATGCATAGACAAGTATACGTGTTCTAAAAGAAATTTGGAATCAGTTTTAAAAATCCTTAATAAAAATTCATCTGTAACATAAAATCAGTTTTTAAAAATATAAGGATTAAAAAAAAATAAATATATTTATTATATTATGAACAAATATATATATATAATTTATAAATTGTAGTGTAATCGAATCCAGAAATAAATATAAAAATATAAAATAAATTTAAAGTGTAGTAGTAATAATAAATAAAAAATAGGATCCATAAATAAAGAAGGTGCTTATTATGTAATAAAAATTAAATGTACAACCCAAATGAAACAATTATGAATTTGAGTTTTCTGAAGGCATCTCAGTTGATTTTGAGGTGATTGATAATACCTGATGACAGTCGTCTTTTTTTACAAATAATGAGAAATATAGTCTTCATGTTACCCTTCATGAAAATAATGATGGAAATTATTTATATTAAAAATATTGAAATGCAACAAACAGAGGAAAGTATAAATTAATCATTTATTTTGAACTATACTCACACCAAAGTACATGCAAATTTACATATTTCAAACAAGCTTCGTTTAGATTGTGGGTATAATGAAACTTAAAAGCTATGAGTATCTTATACTTTTTGCAATATTTATTTCAATATTATTCATTTCTATAATTATTTTTCCATAATTATGTTCCGATGATTTTTCCTATAATAGCGAAAAAATGATAGGAAATTCATTATAGGGAAATTATTGTAAGCCTATACTGATTTTCCTATAATATTTTTTCGTAAGGGATACAAAAAAAAGTTTTAAATTTTCACAAGTTACTTTTTTTTACTTCAAAATATCCTCTTATTTTATGATATGATAAATTAATATACATGGTTACAACAGGACATGTTGCAAAAAATACTACGCAAAAATAGTGATTATTATTTTATGTTTTTTGGAATTGAAGTTGCACATCAATTTTTAACTAAACCACAAATTTTTTAAGTATAAAATTAACAATTTTCGCCCGCATTATAAATATTTACTTTTCGAGTTTAAGCTTAAAATAGCAATGTAGCGTGACAAGACAAAAACCCTGTGGGACAGACTTTGAAGTGATTTTTAAAATCCTTAACTCTAAAATATTAAACTCCACTCTTGATTTTTATCCTTTTAAATTCAATATAAATTATATCTGTGAATTTAAAATATTTAAAAAACATGGTGTTAATATTATTTACCAATTTTTCATTAAAAATTTTCAGTTTGGGACAGTTGCCTGACAATACATTTTTCGTACTTTTTTATTTTTAATTTTTAAAAGAAGTCTAAAACTTTGAAACTTTTATTGTGCTTTGATATAAGCCCTTTACTGAAATAATTTTAGAAAAAAAAAGATATTATTCGAAGGAAAAGTGGAAAATGAGTGGGATTTGAAGTGGTCAAATTTTTGGCAATCATCACCCTTGGACACTTCGAATTTATAACTTTTTTTTTACTCTTATCATTCATTAATTTGCTTACATACGTAGTTGATAAATATTGTACAATATTCTGCCTTTTTATAGCTTTATATTATTTTAATTTATTTTAAAAGTCATAAGAAAATATAACTACTTTAAAGAATTTTTGGCATTTTTAGAGCACGTTATATATATATATATATATATATATATATATATAAATAAAAAGTTAAACAACCACCGCAGCGTCCCACTAAGAGCAACTGCCATCCAACAAAATGTCAAGAGCCCCCAGTAGCACCGCGGTAAATCACACCTATGGCCACGTCTCACAACCGTGAGCTGGGTGGTCATAGGCAACGAAAAAATCACAACGACATGCCGGCGAAACCCTCGTGTGTCTTGAGGACACGAAGCGACCCAAGGATGACAGCTTTCTGCATCCATCTCGCAAGTGCCTTGACATATTTTTGGCACGCGGGTATGGCTTTAATGTTACGAACAAGTGATAGCTTCGCACCTCCGAGAGCACCTATCACAAGGACAATTACTTGTACCGAATATTTTGTGTACAGTCGTTGTAGCGGTCTTTTAAGGTCTTGACGAATACAGTTCGTTTCTCGAAGTCTTGGAGAACAATGTCAGGCCTCGTGTGCGCAACTGAGACTGCTGCCCGAAAATCGTAGTTCCAGAAAATTTGGCACTTCTCGTTTCGGACAATTGACTCTATCTCCCTTGGAGCGTTCGGCAGGGCAGGGTCGCGACCAACACCGTAAGAGCGACAAAGATGGTAATAAAGCACTCTTAGGGCCGCATTATGTCTATAGATATACGTCGTTCCCGCGTGGGTCGTACACCCTAATAGTATGTGTTCTAGGTACTCAGCGTGTGCATGACACGCTCTGCACCTATCACTGGGAACTTCTTGACATAGAATGCGCTCATGGTATGCTAAGGTGGAAATGACACCGTCATGGCATGCGATAATAAAAATCTCTGTATATATATATATATATGTCCTTTTATCTTTTATACAATAAATTCTCAGCTAATTAATATTTATGTGATAATAATATAATTAATATCAATGATATTAATGAACTTGAGTTCTCAGTTTTGTATTTTCATGCTCTTTTGGATTAGCGTGAATTAAAAAAAATACATATATATATATATATATTTTTTAGGCGGTTTGAAAATTTGTTTTCGAAAAATATTATATTATATACCATTAAGCCATACTTCAGATAATGTGACAAAAGAATGTGACACTTATCTTGAATATAATTTTCTAATGTAACAATCACCTGTGGAAATATATGTATAATTTTTATTTAAAGGTATAGAAAATTTGTGTTTTGATTAAAACTAACATAAGATTTTAAATTTTTACTATACATACCGATGCCATGACCTTGCCCTCAGCATCTTTTACTTCTCGCTTCCAAATTATTTCCTCCTGACGAAAATGTTTGTGGCACACCACTAGTCCACTTTTTAATGTAAAATCTTTTCGCGGAATTGCCCTTTGCTATTTTTCGAGCAAATTTTTATCTTTAGGAGTAGAAAAGAGGTGAGATTTCTGCAAAGAGGATTCGTAGCCCGAATTGAATTTCGGAACTATGCATCTATTACCTCTATATCCTGCCATATTAATGCAAAAAAGCTTTATTTACAATAATTAATATCTTTTACGCGCACTATAAATCACTTAAACTTCTGATATTCAGTAATACTTCATTTTTTATTTGAATTTGTCATATAGCCTAATGTATCTGCCAGCAAGAAGCGCAGCAGCGCCGTCAGCGGATTAGTTCACGGCTGGCATCAAACCGTAGCCAGCGCTTTTGCACGCGGTCGGATAGGGCTACGCCACGTGCGAACCATGTGTGAACAAAGTTGTTAGTGTTTAAAAAGTAACATTTTCTAGTAATGACGTCTTGGAAATGTTAGCCAATTGAATGATTCTTCGAATATCATCGGGGATGTGTAGTTACGCGTAACTGGAGGTTTTTTACGTATAGTATCTAAAGGAGGTATTTTACGTAAAATACTTCTAATATGTAAAATACATGTAGAAAACCTCTGATTGGCTGTCTAATGCAAGTTTTCAATTTCCCGTCACAGAGGTGGTGTCCTTATACAGAGAATAAGATGTAATTTATATCATTTAGAAAACTGATGACGTAAAATACTAGGTAAATTACCGTAGAAAACCAAGTAAATTACCACGAGTATTTTGCTTTCCCATCCCTGGATATTATGATTGTCAGGGATGTGTAGTATTTTCGAATTCATCTTTACAACTGTGCTCATAGTGTTATTTATTTTCGCTAGATGGCAGCCAATTTGTAATCTGGAATTGATCTATGAGCATTCTTGATAAAAAATTATACTTTACGGTTGAATAGAAGCGGCCGGTTACGTATTTAAACTGCGTCACTCATAGTTTTTTAGTTTTTAGTAGTGTATTGAAGTGCAGAAATTTATGATTTTTGCAGAATGTCAAAGTCAAATGAGCAAAAGAAACAGGTATATTGAAATTTTTGTTTTGAAATGTCCTTATGTTAGTTTTCATGTGTCATCTCTGCTATATATTGACAGTATATTTTCAGGTTTAGACTTGAGATACTATAGCATCTTACTTTTGTTTTGAAAAAATGACGTTAATGTTATTATTTTCTGAAATTGTGCGGTAATAAAACTGTTTTTTCACTTTTTCTTTTGGACATATTTTCTAACTTTCTCAGTAATTGACTAAGAAATATATTAATAATTTCAAAAATCTGAATTGAGACTCCGATTTTATAACCCCGCATAAAATTTGCCTGACCCCTTCAGGCCGTTTGAGTTGGCCCCTGATGGCTTGAAAATAATTTTTCCACTATTTAACATATCACTTTGTAGGAAATATTATGGTGCATATTTTTTCTCTCGGCAAAAAAGATTGTATCTTTTCCCGTTTCTACAAAAAATCAAAAAAATTTAATTTTTCCGACGAGAAAATTTATCAAATATTTTTACTTCAACTCGCTCCGAAAGATAAAGTTTTTAATATTTTATGATAAAAATTGTAGAACTTGTTTTTCAAACTATTCTTAAGATAATGTTCTATTGAAAATCTATTTGATTTCTTAAATAAAAAAGTTAAACATTTTTTTGGCAAGCAGTATCAAAATAATGTTAGACAATTTTCAAACGCTTCGTTTATCGAGGAAATTTTGAGTAAGCCCAAACTTCCAGCGAAAGAAATGTTTATTTGAATATAATGAAATTTTCTGAAAAGTACTACTTTGATTGAATTATTTGTTAATAAAATAGGAGCATTCAATTATCATTGATCGAGCGCGTGAGCGGTGATAACCCTGCTAAAAATTTCGGATAAGGTACGGATTCCGCCATGGGTCCGAAATTTTCCGAAATCAATCCGATTAACGATTTTTCTCCGGAACATATCCGGTTTAAACCGAAAATTGTACGAAAATAGTCACGAATGTGTCTGGTTAAGTCCGAAATTCATCCCGACAAAAAATTTCGAATCCGGACAGAGTCCGATAAAATCCGAAGTTTCTCCGGAATACAGAACCTGAAATAATTTTCGTGAAGAATATATGAAAAGTAGTAGAATACGGAACGAGTCTGAATCAATCCGAAATTAGTCCGCCATTAAAATTTATTATCCGGTAGAATAAAAGTACTAATGCAAAGTCGTCCGGTTGAATCCGGAATCTGTCCGGTTGAAATCAGGAATCCGCCCCAAGTCCGAATGAATCTGAAATTGGTCCGGGCGGAAAATTCATTATTCGCTAGAATTAAAGTGCTAATGGAAAAAAGTCCAGTTGAATCCGAAATTTGTCCGGCTGAAATCACAGAATCCGGAACGAGTCTGAATCAATCCGAAATTAGTACGAAAGTAAAATTTATTATCCGCTAGAATTAAAGTGCTAATGCAAAGTCGTCCGGTTGATTCCGGAATCTGTCCGGATAAATCATGGAATCCGGAGCAAATCCGAATCAATCTGAAATTAATCCGAAAGTAAAATTTATTATCCGGTA
>CAKNYM010050163.1:60307-71425 GCA_932195095.1 Andricus curvator | reverse complement strand
CGCTAGAATTAAAGTGCTAATGGAAAGAAGTCCGGTTGATTCCGGAACTTGTCCGGCTGAAAACACGGAATCCGGAACAAAATTTAACAAGTACACTTCACATTGGTTCAATTCCTCTGGAGTAATATTCCTTTGGAGCAAAGTGAATATTGAATTAGAGAATAAGGCAAAATGTTTTAAAGCGCATTCGTTTAGTACTCCTTGTAGACATGGTTCAGCATAGAAGAGTAGCCAGGATCGCCCTTCTGTTGCCTTCCATTTACACTTTTCTGATGTTAGAGGTCTCGACAGTCGATGATTCTCATGTGGAGGAGTCATTAGTACAATTCGTTCGTTAATTTTATTGACATCTGATTTGGAAAGGTGAATCGGACTTTTGCGATTATTCCAAGTTTTCCACAAATGGAGGGCAACTCCGAGCAAGTCTGCATGAAGGTAATCTCTCACAAAACTCCATATCATATCGAATGTCGCCAACTCCGACAACACGGAATACCCTTTAACACCGTTGACAAATATTTCTTTTTTCGGATTTTTTCTTTTACGAGACTTCTTAGTTGCTGCAATCGCAGATCGTACATCCTCCATATAATAATCGTGTGTCCTAAATGATGGATCTGTTTCTTTCATGAGATAACGCATTGAGCCGTCTGTCCAAACACGAGAACTGTAGCACCAAGAAGAACCATAACGCCCATTATACTGAACATGATTCTGCAAAATGGGTCGCGCTACAGTATCCACACTGCATAATAGAGGCTTTAGTAAAAAGCGAAAAGTTTCTCCTTCCGCGTTTGTCCATGTAAACCCTTCAGTGCTTAGACTTTGAGCTTGCTTTACGAAAGGTTTAAGATACATATTCATTAAGGCAGGTTTCGGCTCTTTCTTTCCTTTCCATATTCCTGCCAGAATGGGATATTTGAAACGTATGTGTGCTGGAAATTCATTTAAAACAATAAGCTTTGGCCAAAAACATTCTGCTGAACTGTTGAATAATGCCGCACCATCAGTATAAAAAATATACGTTAAAATAATTACACGTACTTCTGCTTTATGTGATTCTGATAATACATTCACATATAACTCACTGTCGTACACATCCCGAATATTTCCGTCATTTCCAAGATTTTGCTGTATGTCATGCAGATTTTAAAACAAACTGGTTCTAATGTGGTCTGTTTGTAATAGCGTTTGAGCTGATACACAATGCTAATAGATATTAAACAGTTTGGCGAGTCCATCGACAATTTATATTTCTGTAGACATTTATCGCATATCACTATGTTTTTTAAACTTTTTTTCGTAGTACAGGCTTCCAGAGGTAGGAAACAGGTTGTATAATAAAAGTGGTACTTAATTACGCTGTCTGGTGGATTGCAAATGTCTGAGAGATAATAGTCGCTTATATCCCAGTTTTTTCACCTTGGGCCAGCAAATACTCTCACCATATAATTAAGTGCTCGTCTAGCTTTATAGCTGATAGAAAACCTGACGGAAAATCCGAAGATCATGAGAATAACATTTGATATTTTCAATCCTGCTTCTTCAAACGTAACTTCGCTATCTCCTAGATAATAATCTTTTATTTGTGATGTATCTAAAAAATCTGCTTCTTTGACAGATTCTGCAAATGAGGTATTAATTTTGGACGGCACATTATTTCCACTAATCTTTGGTGATTCGTCATTATATTCCGATAATATAATGCTATCTTGTGTTAATACAACATTAGGCGATTTTGAGTGGTCACCAGATGACGCACAAAAATTATTCTAGATACAGGTATCGTCGGCTGAATCGGATATAAAAGAAGAATCATCCTTTGCGCAAATTCATAGCAGTTATACTAGTAAATTTGCTATTACCTTCGTCAATATCCATATGAATTTCAGGTGTGAATCTACCAGCATTTCACTGCCGATACTTGGCTGTATCTCTGAATGTCCCGATGTTAATTGTGACAATTCTGAAATAAAGTTTATATTATACAGATTATGAAAAACAATTTCCAAAATAACTGGTTGTTTATTTTTGCATCTTTATTAAAGTATCATATAGGTTAAGATTAATGATTTATATCTTTACAACTATCATGATTCACATATTCATCGAAAGTAATATTTACTCAAGTATAAAAATGGTTAAAACTGGCATAATAAGTCGAGCGGTGAGGTCAACCGCCCTTTCCATATACAGACTCACTTTCACTTAATTCAAACGGAGACGACCAAGCAACTGCTGTCGTACAAAATACAACAGTTTTTACCTTTAGACAAAGATTGAAAAACAAAACCCCTGCAGGTTATATTTTTATCTATTAAATACTATAGCCTGAGTGATATTTGACAGTAGTTTAAATTATTATCGATTTCGATCATGTCCATAATGCAGAACCTGAAATAATTTTCGTTTGAGTAAAGATGTAAAGTAATCCGGAATCCAGAATTTGAAATAAATTTTGTTGAAGTAAAATTGGAAAATAGTGCGGTTAAATCCGAAATTAATCCGCAATGGAGAACCTGAAATAATTTTCGTTAAAGAAAAACGGAGCGCAATCTGCTCCAGTGCAAACTTAATCCGAAATGCAGAATCTAAAGTAATTTTCGTTCATGTAAAAATGTAAATGTAAAAATGTAAAGCAGTCCGGTCTTATCCGAAATAAATTCAAAGTTAAGAATCCAAAGCAATTTTTGTATGCTAAAACGTAAGCTAGTCCGGCCATATCTAAAATTAATCCGCACTAAAGAATTCGAAATAATTTTCGTTAAAGTGAAAAGAGAAAACGATCTGGTTAAATCTGGTAAAAAACCGGAATTTAAATTTTTACGCAAATAGTTGAGTTTCCTACCAAAATAGTTGAATGTCTAACTAAAAATGTGACTTTTCAACAGAAAAATTAATTTTTAACTAAATTATTGAATTTTTCAATTAGAAAGATGAATTTTCTTCATTTTCAGCCAGAAGGTCAATTTTCAACCAAATACACTGGAGTCTTGATAGATGAACCATCTCGGGGGTTGCCTAAAAATAGCCTTGTTCATATAGCGCGTACAGCGAAACGTAGACAGTCAGGGCCGCCTAAACCGTTTCCATAATATTACGCAATGTAATTGACTGAGTAGTAGTGTGATGCGTCCCTTCAGAGGCGGAGTCGCAACCGGCTCTCGCCCTGCCCCCTGAGAAACACTGCAGGGACCAGCAATTCTAGGAATTCATATAACGCGTGCGATCGCGCGTTCAAATAGTAAGACTCTGGTGTAGTTGAATTTTATATGAAAATAATAAAATTTTCAACCTAAAAAAAATGAATTGGCAACAAAACAGTTTAATTTTTAAGAAAAGTACAATTTTCAGTTGTTAAAATTAATCCTAGAACCCACCTATCAATTTTTTACCTTCTAACCATACAATGGGGTACAATAGTTCATCAAGTTTCATGTTCACTGAAAACACTTCCCATATGCGAGATTACGGTTCAATTATACATGAATCTTTTCGTTTTTAATAAAAAAGAGAATGGTGTGTGATAAAGTCAAATTTATTGAACATACTTTGGTGAAAAAAATAGTTTAAAGGCCAACAAGTGTCAAAAAAATGCAAAAATGAGTATTTTTACAAAAATTTCTGAATTTTTTCCTAATTAACGGATTTAAAAGTTTCAAACGTCATTTCGAAAAGGAGATCTCGGACTATCAGGAAAAGATTATGAGCTTGGTGTTCTCTCAAAAAAGTTGTAGGGTTAATTTTTTTCAGTAATTAACTTTTTGAACAACTTTTATTAAAAGCAAAAGAAATTCTATACAAATGTTGTGATTTAGAATTAATATGTAGTGAAAAATAAAAACATTTTACAGATTACTAATAAAAAGTTCTTTATCAAATTATATCAATTCAAATACAACTTTCAAGTGTGAAAACACTTTCAAATGACAAACTATATAAACCTTTTTGGAATTTAAAATTACTTATTGAAAATTTTATTTCGAAAAAGTAATGCCAAAGTAACGCGTTACTTTTTTCAGTAACGGTAACGCGTTACAAATTTGAAGGCAGCAACGGTAACGTTCACGTTGCACTTTTGACCTTTAACGTGTCAAACATTGGAATTTTCAAAGGACAGTTTACTCTTTGACCAAGAAAGATTTCGATACAAATTTTAAATGCTCATTCAAAATGACACTTTATCTCAATATCAAAAGTTGTAACATGGTCTGAAACGCGAAAAAAGAAAATCTTACACGAAGAAAAATTGTAATCGATATGAATTATTTATTTGAAAATGATTTTATTTATATTCCCGTTAACAGTTCATTTATTTTATATCCATATGACGTCGTATAATAATAAAAAAAATTAATGAGAAAAAAAGAGTTAAAAAATTGTTGTTTTAACTTTTTTGAGCTGTGGCTTATGAGGATGGTTTTTTCATCGACTTTCAATTTTGTAGATATAGAGTAATGGTTAAGACTACCGAATGCTAGGCGACAGATTCAGGTATGGATGTAGGTTCGAAACCCCGTAGCTTTAGAAATTTTATTTGTACTGTAATGTTTAAAAATGTAATATGTGTATTCATTTCAATCAGGACCATTAACATTTATAGACGAAATACTCGCGAATAATTATTTTTTATTTTTTGAATACCTTTTTTGTTATATCTTTAGAGTATAGCAATAGTGGGTGTTAATATTAAACGAGACACATCTACTCACACATACATTCGAAGAATTGCTTAGACACTTTTAAATTGAGAAATGTTTAATTAAATGAGTTGAAAATTTGTTGAAATTATTAACCAAATAGTTTAATTTTCAACCGAAAAGAAGAATTTTCTTCCAAAGCAGACAAATTGTATATGAAATATAT
Organism: Andricus curvator; assembly: GCA_932195095.1. Classification (NCBI taxonomy): domain Eukaryota; kingdom Metazoa; phylum Arthropoda; class Insecta; order Hymenoptera; family Cynipidae; genus Andricus; species Andricus curvator. The sequence continues at coordinate 66,559 of CAKNYM010050163.1, read as the reverse complement.
CAATTCTCAACTAAAAAAAAAAACATTTTTAACCGCAAATAGAATAGTTAAATTTGGTAAATAGAAAATTAAATTTTCAATGAGGAAAACGAATGTTCTACAAAATAGTCAAATTTTAAACCAAAAGAAATGAATTTTTAATCAAACAGATTAAATTTCAATAAAATAGTTAAATTATCAACCAAACAGGTGAATTTTCTATAAAAATAAATAAATAAAAAAAATTTTAAATAAATAAAATTCAGTTGAATAAAAAAAAAGAACCTAATTTTCAACCAATGAAATTAATTTTCAACGAAAAAGATAAATTTTCAAGAAAATTATTCCACCAAACGTGGAATATTAAAATTTTCAGATCAAAAAATCAATTTTCAACCAAAAAAAGTAAGAATTTTCAAAACTATATGTATAGTTAAATTTCCAACGAAAAGGGGAATTTTCAACAAAAAATATTAAATCTTAATGAAAAATTATTTTTTGACAAAATAGTTGAATCCTCAAGTGAAACACATGAATTTTCAACCAACCAGTTGAATTTTCAACCATAAAGAATTACTTTATAGCAAAATTATTGAATTTGAAAATCTCTAAAATATAAACAACATTCGCATTTTTAATTTAGAAAAGGATGTCATGAAAGATTTGGCCCAAGGGCGCCACATAGGCTAAGGCCGGCACTGATATTTTCATTAAATGATAGAATTCGAAATTTTTGCTATACAGTTAGAAAAATCAGTTCTACGAACAAAATTATAATTACAAAGTAAGAAAGTATATCTAATTGTATTATTTATTGAGTAAAATGATCGACAAAAAAGAATTTTGAGATGAGGTCCCCGCTTCTCCAAATTCCAACGCCATATTTTCTTACCCAAAAATAGAGTTTATATGTACATATAACAGGTGAATATTCTTACCTGCATTTAATCCAGAATCTAATTTCAATTTCCAGCGTTGTGCAGTTCTCGGATGAATATTTCTGTTTTTACTAGGATTTTGCTTGTAACTCCTTATTTTCACCGGTGCTTTATTATTTGTACACTCGACATGATCATCACTATCGCTGGAACTCATATTTCTCACAAGAAATTGTAAAATTTTTCAGCCCAGAACAATTAATTTGTTAATCATGTAAATATAGGCTGTAATCGAAATCCACATTCTTGCAGTGTTTGCAGTTTTAAACAAATGTTTATATTTGCTTCACAGCTAACACGAGTCAACACGAGTCTCTAACTCGGCTGATCGGTTTCAACCACGCGCCTGTCACACAGACGCAAGTACTACCAATCAGCGCCGCTCTATTTCCCTTTTTGAAGTACCCGCGTTTACCACGTCTTTTGCGTAGTCCAATAGGATACGACCTGGCATAACTTTATTGGTTAGAATGTGGATGTTCAACGGCATTGGTCGTCTATGTTCGTGCATGCGCATGTCTTCGTTTTGCTACCTCAAAAGATGCCACTACCAAATCAAAACGCAGAAGAAAGAGAACAAAGAACCGGCACATGCAAGCACATGGATGCAATGTTTTTTATACACCGGTTAACAAAAAGTGTTTTCGACCACGTTATACAAATTATTTATAGTGTATTTTTCGGAAGTTATTAAAACGAGATGTTTCTGTACTTTAAGTTCACGAAAAAGTGTCATCACTACCCGGAATTGACGGCAATCCTGTCCTCGAACATTGTTTTAAATTGTAAAGAAAATCAACCAAATAACACTAAATACAAAGTGAATTGTGGGTGTAAATCAAAATGCTCAGGATCCGTTGGTCTAGCTGCAGGTAAATTTGAATATTGTATACCACATGTTCTTATTCTATTTATTAATATTGGAATAATATGTGTGCGCATAAACGTATAAAATATATATAAATGAATCATTAAGGCGTCCACGTGGTGCCCATTACGGCACCATGTTCTTATAATTAATTCCACGTTCCTAATTTATAAAAACGTTCAAGGGATCTTCGAGGATTTTTACTTTCTTCGAAGATGTCAAGCGATTCCAAAGAGTTTCATAGGGTTAAATTTATTATACTTTTTTAAATGGATTTTTACGATCTTCAAAGAATTTAAGAGATTTTACGGGATTATAAATGAATTTAACCTCTATAAAAAATTTCACGGGATTTTAAAGTATTTTAATCCACAGATTTCAAGGTGTTACGAGAAATTTCACAACAGATTTAAGGATTTTATTAAATCTTCAAGGATTTAAAGGATTTCAGACTTATAAGGATTTTAACATTTTCTAGAGAACTTTAATGGATAACTTCAATGCAATTTCTATTAGGGATCGTCTATAATCTACGTTTACCAATTTGAAGGGGGGAGGGGGTCTCGCTACGGTTGGTTACAAGGGGGTGGGGTCAATGTAAGTAACGTCACGAACTTAGATAACATTTAGTACGTTTCCTAACAAAAAAACACTTCCCTCTCCCCTTTCTCCTTTCTATCGCTTAAATGTAAACTAAATTAATAGAACGCATCAAGAAAAATCAACTTCCTTTGGTTGAAAGGTCTCCTATTCTATTTCTTGTTGGGAATTCATTTCACTTCGTTAAAAATTCCAGTATTTGGTTGAAAATGTTATTCTTCTGTTGAAAATGTTATAATTTGTTAAAAAGTAATTTTTTTGTCTTAAATTAAGCTACTTGGTTCAAAGTTGAACTACTTTGTTAAAAATTTATTTTTTGGTTGTAGATTCATCTCCTTGATTGGAAAATTAACTATTCCCTTTCTAGAAAATGAATCTTCTGGGTTAAAAAATTATCGTTTAGGTTGAACTCTTTTGTTGAAAATTAATTTTTCTATAATTCATAATTTCAGTTACAAATTCACCTCTTTTGTTGAACATGTAACTATTTTGTAAAAAATTATTTCTTTTTTTGGGTGAGAATTAATTTTTACATTCTCATCCTATAATGAGAAGGTATTAGATTTGTGTAAAATTTGACCCCCCCCCCCCCTCCCGCTTCTGGCAAATGTCCACGGTTTGAGACCCCCTGAACCCAAAAAACAGGTTTCTACAAAATGTCTGTCTGTTAGTCTGTAGATTTTTAGTTTGTTAGCACGAGAACTTTCGAAAAAATCAACAGATTGGATTGGTCTTTGGTATACTCTTCAAGTGTCTTAAAATGAAGGTCAAGTTTGTTAGCCAGCAATTTTGGATAAAAATTCAAAAAATGAGCACATTTTGAAAATTTTTAGACCACTTTTTTTTAAAGATTTGAAAATTCTATGTACGGTTATTAGTAGTGCTCAAAAAGACGAACAAAATATTCTAATGACATTTTCTGATAAAAAAAAATTACCGGAGTTATAGCATTTTCAAAAATCCAAAAAACAAACGAAAACGAACATTTTAAGTCATAAAACGCACTATATGAAAAAAAGTCAAGAGGAGAAAACCGTTGCGTTTTGAAAATAAATGAATTTGCAACCAAACTTTGAATTTATAAAGATATTTCTAACTTAATTTGAAAATTTTCAACCAAAGAACAGAATTTTCTATCAAAAAGGTAAATTAGTCACCAAGAAGATTAATATTCTATCATAAAAGATAAAGTTTCAACAAAATACAGAGATTTTTAACGAAATAAATTAATTCTTATGTAAAAATGATAAATGTTAAATCAAATATGAAATAGTTAAATTTTCAGTTATAAAAATTCATTTTCAATAACAAAGAAACTATTTTTCAATAAACTAGTTTGATTTTTATGCAAATAAATTAATGTTTAACTAAAATAATGAATTTTCAACCAAAAAAATGCATTTTTCACCAAAAAAGGTCAAGTTTCAATAAAAAAATTAATAAATTTTCAACAAAATAGTTAAATATTCAACTAAGCTTATGAATTTTCAACCGAGGGGATTAGATTTTCATAAAAAATAAGTGTTGAGTAAAAAATAGAATAGCTGAATGTTTAGATAAAAAAATTAATTTTCAATTAAAAAAAAACTAATATACAATTAAAGAGATCAGTTTTCTGCCAAAAAGAATAATTTTCTACGACAATAGATTGATTTTAACCAAATATATGAATTTTTAACCAAATTTTGAATTTTCAGAGACATTGTTAATCTAATACGTGAATTATCAATCAATAATACTTGCATTTTCAACTATTTTTTTATTTCTATTACGATAATATTGGTTATTAGTATTTATTATTATTCTATTCTAATTTTAATTTTCAGATCCAAACCTTAAATTCACAGGCGCGAAGGTCTGAACGAGAAGCAGTAAGCTTTCGTAATATAAATCAAGTAGAGCAAGAACATCATGTAAGTGACTTTATATATTTTTCTTCCACATTTAAGATAAATATTCACATTTCTATTTAACATGAGTAAAAGTAACTTTATTGTCAAATATTAATCAAAATGTGTGTTTTCTGAACAGGTGATAGATTATTATTTTAAAAGATTTTTAATGAATTATTCAAATTGAAATCGTTATTTTTGATAAGCAAAATGTATTCAAAAAGATAAATTTTGAACAAAAAATAATTCATTTATAACTAAAAAAGAAGGAATTTTTAACCCAATAGTCGTATTTTCAGCCCAAAAGGTGAATTTTCTTCCAAAATAAGACGAATTTTCAACAAATTACATGAATTTTTAACCAAATTTTGAATTTTTAAAACAATTTTGTTATAATGGTTTAATTTCCGACCAAAGAAATGAATTTTTAGCTAAAAACGTGAATTATTATTCTATTGAATTGTCACAACTGCGGCATCTCTACCTAGCGGCTTGTCTCTCACGCGGCATTTCTCACAGTGAAATTGACATTTTTGCGGCATCTCTCGCCAGTGGCAAGCCTCCCTGTGGCATCTCCCCCCTCAAACATTTTTTTTAAGTCCAAATGAAAAATGGCAAAACTGCTGCAAGTCTTCCAGGACTAATTGTCAGATCTGCGGCATTTCTCATCCGGGAAAAATGTTCAAGTCCACATCAAAGTGCCAAACTGCGGCAAGTCTCACAGGACTAATTGTCACATCTGCGGCAAGTGTCCCAGGATGGATTGTCACATTTGCGGCATCTCTCACCAGCGGCATCTCTCCCCCAAGAAAACTTTTTAAGTCGTTCCAAAGATGGCAAAAGTGCGGCAAATCTCCCCAACGGCATCTCTCCCCCAAGAACATTTTCTGAATATTTCTAAAGATGCCAAAACTGCGGCAAGTCTCGCCAGTGGTATCTCTCCCCCAGGAACATTTTCTAAGTAGTTCTGAAGATGGCCAAACTGCGGCAAGTCTCCCCAGAGGCATCTCTGCCCAAAAAACATTTTCTAAGTAGTTCTACAGATGGCAAAAGTGCGGCGAGTCTCGCCAGCAGCATCTCTCGCCCAAGAGAATTTTCTAAATAGTTCTAAAGGTGGCAAAACGGTGGCAAGTCTCCCCAGCGGTATCTCTCCCCCAAGAACATTTTCTAAGTAGTCCTAAAGTTGGCAGAAGTGCGGCAAGATACCCCAGCGGCATCTCTCCCCCAAAAAAATTTTCGGAATAGTTATAAAGGTGGCAAAACGATGGCAAATCTCCCCAGCGGTATCTCTCCCCCAAGAACATTTTCTAAGTAGTTCTAAAGATAGCAAAAGTGCGGAAAGTCTCCCCAGCGGCATCTCTTCCCCAAGAACGTTTTCTGAGTAGTCCTAAACATGGAAAAACTGCGGCAAGTCTTCCCAGCGCCATCTCTCGCCTAAGAAAATTTTCTAAGTAGTTTTAAAGATGGAAAAACTGCGGCAAGTCTACCCAGCGGCATCTCTCGGCTAAGAAATTTTTCTGAGGGGGAGACTTGCCGTACATTTTCCATCTTTAGGAGTACTTAGAAAATTTTCTTGGAGGAGAGATGCCGCTGGGTAGACTTGCCGCAATCTTGCCATCTTTAGAACTATTCGGAAAATATTCTTGGGGGAGAGATGCCGCTGGGGTGACTTGCCGCACTTTTGACAACTTTAGGACTACTTAGAAAATGTTCTTGGGGGAGAGATGCCGCTAAGGAGACTTGCCGCACTTTTGCCATCCTTCGAACTACTTAGAAGATGTTCTTGGGGGAGCGATGCCTCTGGGGAGACTTGCCGCAGTTTGGCCATCTTTAGAACTACTTAGAAAATGTTTTCAGGCGAGAGATGCCGCTGGGTAGACTTGCCGCAGTTTTGCCACTTAGATGTGGAGTTGAACATTTTTCCCGGATGAGAAATGCCGCTGGGGAGACTTTCCGCGGGTGAGAGATGCCGCAG
>CAKNYM010050163.1:24664-60297 GCA_932195095.1 Andricus curvator | reverse complement strand
TGAGAAATGCCGCTGGGGAGACTTTCCGCGGGTGAGAGATGCCGCAGATGTGACAATTAGTTCTGGGAAAATTGCCGCAGTGTTGCCATTTTCATTTGGACTTAAAAAAATTTTTTGAGGGAACAGATGCCACAGGGAGGCTTGCCACTGGCGAGAGATGCCGCAAAAATGTCAATTTCACTGTGAGAAATACCGCGCGGGAGAGAAGCCGCAGTTGTGACACGCCGCAGCTGAGACATGCCGCAGATGTGACTTGCCGCAGGTGTGGCATGACGCAGGTGTGACTTGCCGCAGGTGTGACTCGCCACAGAGAGACTTGCCGCATGTGAGATGATATAGACCCAAATTTTCAACCTAAGCAAAGAAAAACTTTGAACAAAGTAGTTTAATTTTTAAGCAAAGAAATTAATTTGTAATTCAAATAATAAATCGGCAACCAAAAAAAATTACTGTTTAATATTATAGTTGAATTTTTTACCAAAAAGACAAATTTTCAATCAAATTGATTACTTTTCCACAAAATATATTAATTTTAAATGAAATAGATGAATTTTCAACCAAGAAGATTAAGCTCGTATAAAAGAAGAAAAGTATTTAGCATACCATTAAGCCATTTCCCTTTCAGGGTAGGCGTGACACTACCCGATTCGGGTAGTGTTTCTATTTGGATAGTTTTCTTGTAGTTATAAATAACTACAAGTGTGGGCTCACCACACCCATAATATGCCAACAGCACGCAGTATTCTCGAATGGTCACCCATCCAAGTACTAACCGCGCCCAACGCTGCTGAACTTCAGTGATCTGACGAGAACTGGTTTTTTCAGCGTGGCATGGCCGTTGTATAATTGGGAGTAATTAAATTTTTAGTTAAAAAAACATTAATTTTCAATAAGAAAAATATAATTTTCAATCAAAGAGTTGAACTTTTAACCAAAAAGATTAATTTTCTAAAAAAAAAATAATTTTAATAAAATACATAAATTTGCAACCAAATTGTGAATTTATAAAAATATTTTTAACCTAATATTAAAATTTCCAACCGAAGAATTGAATTTTCAATCAAAAAAGGGAATTAGTCACCGTGAAGATATATTTTGTCACGAAAGACAAAGTTTCAACAAAATATAGAAATTTTAAACGAAATAAATGAATTTTTATGCAAAGATGATAAATGTTAAATCAAACATGAAATAGTTAAATTTTCAGTCAAGAAAGTTCATTTTCAACAAAAAATCAAACAATTTTCAAAGAAATAGTTCAATTTTTAAGCAAAGAAATTAATGTTTAATTAAAATAATGAATTTTCGACCAAAAAAAAATGCATTTTTTTACCAAACAAGATAAATTTTCAGAAAATAGTTAAATTTTCAATCAAACAGACGAATTTTCAACCAAGAAGATTAAGTGCCTATAAAAAAGATAATTTACCAGCAAAAAATGTAATAGTTGAATTTTCAGATAAAAAAATTAATTTTCAATTTAAAAAAAAAAATTTATTTTCAATGAAAGAGATGAATTTTCAATTAGAAGGATTAATTTTCTACCAAAAATGATTAACTTTTACAAAATAAATGAATTTTCTATCGAATTTTCGAATTTTAAAGAAATTTTTAATCCAATAGGAGAGACCTCCCTATAGTAGATAATGATTTATAGAAGAAAATCTTAATTAATTGGAAAACTGGCAAAAAATATTTGTTATTTTTTTTTGTATAACGTTTCAGCGAGGATGCCAGACTTTCTGAGAAACTTTCATTGAAATGTTATAATTAATTAATGTGTAAGAGCAAAGAATTAATTTTCCATACGAAAAAAAAGAAAATTTCGCTTCTTCATTACTCACACTTTTTACCTAAATGGAACATTTATGTGGCATGTTTATACATAAGAATTAAAGTTTGAAGTTTAATGAATAATATTTTTTGATACAAAGTGTTCTTTTTTATCATTTATGAGTATTGGAGGACTTTTTATTGCACATTGCATTTTCCAACAGTAGATAATCGAAAATTTTCGTTGTCGAAATTAGTAGCTTTGCGACTGTCACGCAGTTGCTTGAATTTAAAGGTTTTGTTTGTTTGTTTATTTTCATTTGTAACATTTTTAAATTTATTTTATTTTTTGATAAATGAATTTAAAAAATAGTATAAATTTGTAGTTAATAAAAAGCCCAGAGATTTTAGTTGTGTTTTGGAGAGTCATTCGTAAAAGATATTAAACTTCTCGTACAAATCGTACCAAGCCCACGGAATATTAGAGATAAAAAAAATGTCAAAAATGTAAGCTTTCATGATTTTCGTAAAATAGTGATAGTTTCAACTACAAATTATTCAATAAACTCACTTTAATTGTAAGTATACTAATAATAAATTATAACTATTGAGAATTGAGTATTATGCGATGCCTAAAAGCAGTAGTAGAAAATATTATCTATTGATGGATAGAGGTGTCAAAATCGTACCTTTGAACGGGTCTAATAAAAATAATTAATATAGCTAATTGATTAATTTGATGATATTTTTTTCTACAAGAATATTGAACAGAATATGTAAGCTTTACTTCAAAAACGAAAACCTTTCTTTATTTTTGGAAACTGATGCATTTAAACGCTGTTGATTTTTTCTCTATCTACTGTAGGGTAGTTTTCCTTATTGAAATTTTCAATTAAAGAAATGAATTTTCAATCTGAAAGTTTAATATTATATTATGATAATATTAATTCTTGTCGGTTATTATTTTTTAAATTTAATTTTAATTTTCAGGACCAAACTTCGAATCCAGAGACGCAAAGGCGAGGAGGAAGATACTTGAGGTATCTGAAGAAAAAACGCGGAGAGAAATTTGCGAGAGGAGCGAAATAAATTCGTGAATTTTTTGTACTCGATGTCTAAGGCTGTAGAAAATAATGGTTCCCGCGGGAATTTCCCTTGAATTGCAGCCCTTTCTTCTTTTTGGAATAATTCTTCAATTAATTATTTGATTTTGGGTGTGATCATTGGACTTTTCCTCTATTGGATTGATGTTATTGACTTCCTGATCTAATGTGATATTCTTTCTTGTGTGGCTTTCCCATTTAATTTTTGATTGTTTTTCCCATACATTATATGGACCCCTACCAGAATTTATTCCCTTTTGGAATTCTTTGATTCAATATAATTTTGATTAATTTTATTTCCTATATATTATGTTGACCATCCCTATTTTTGTTGTTGTTAATTCTGAAAAATAATCCCGGAATACCGGACAGAAGAGCCTAGCCCTAGTTTAGCCTTTAATTATTTAGTAATTGAATAATTTTGTTTGTGAATATTTTGAATTGGTTAATTACTGTATTTATTCTTATTTGTTCCACCGTTCTTAATATTCTATTTCAATCTTTTCTTTATTTCATTAAAATTTAAATCTAGTTGATATCAATAGATCTGGCGCCCAACTTATTCCTTATTTTGAAAATTTATTCAACAACGCCGAAGGTGACTAAACATATTTTTATTAGTTTTAATAGAAATATTGCGTTTACATACTACACATAAAAATACATAGACATAATAAAAATATATATAATATAAAGGAGATGGAAATAAAATTAAGTGAGAGTCATTGACAGAGAATAATATTTTTATTTGATAATATTGTCGTCCAATTAAAAATCCTAATAAGAGAGATTTAGAAGAGGCACTTTTTTTCATGGTAACTTTATAGAAACAAGTAATTCAAAGTGGTCTGGTCGTACTTTAAGAACCCAGTCAGGAATAGGTTGCTTGTGATCCCAAACTTTTAGCATCCCCGTAAGTCTTTGATAGCCATCAGGCGTATATTTACCGCGTACAGAGACACTACTATGTAAACCAGCTGTATTTGGACCAATAGGTGATAGTTTTGCATAATAAAAATAATTGACGCCTTTTATAACGGCCAAGGATATAGGATTCTTATGATCTTCTTCATTAAACGTTAAGCGAGTCAGAAGTTTTGCAGCGAAGTGATTATAATTCCTAAATAACTTACGACGCGTATCAGGATCAACAACTGTTATATACGCGCGCTCTGGTCCGAGTGGTGATCTTTGATCATTAAACATCATCCAACTATCCCAGAGAGTAGAGGGCTTTCTATAAAGTTCTCCATATTCAACATAGCTTCTACCTTGAATCATTACAGAAATGAGGCCTCCTCGACGAATGTCGTCGAAATGTTCGGTCTGTAGAGGTCCATCTCCATTTTCCATTGCATCTAGTTTATTCAAAAAAGAAAGAGGTTGATGAATTTTTTTACACTGGGAAAATATCTGTTAACAAGTATCATAAAATAATGCTAAGCGGCTCTCTCTGATGCGACTACTGATGCCTAAAATGTATAATCCTTATCTGGGCCCCTTTCATGTCATTAAATACAAACATATATTTAATTCATAAACAACTATTTATCATTCCTTAAAATGTGAGCAACTTTACATCAAAATATGGGGCTAAGTAGCTCATTCCTAAAAAAAAGTAAAAAGAACAGTTCTTGAAAGAAAAACTTTAGAGACAAGGTAATGAATTATAAGCTTTCTGATGAACGGTGTTTTTTATCTTTTGAATGGGATGATTATCAAGCGAAACAATTATACATTTGATATATTCAATAAAATGCTATGAGCCAGATTCCCCCGCAAAAAACAAACATTTACATAGATCTTATTCGAGTCCTAGAAATTTTTACCCGCTGCACACACCACAAACGTCCACAAGTCAAGTTTTTTTCAGAACTTTTTCAAACAATCTAACCAAATCTAGAATGCTCTAAGATGAAGTCTAACATATGTGAAAAACAAAACAATCGTCATTCTTATTCAATACTCGTACCATTTATAAATTTAAATTATTAACCAATGTAAATGAATTCAGAACCAAAAATCTGATACTAGAATTTTTATCCGAAGAGAATTAACTTGTAACCGAAATAGTTGAATTACAAAAATAGAAAATTTTCAATAAAATAGTTGAATTCTAAGACAAAACTAGGGTAATTTTCTTTTTATAAGATCGAATTTCCACATTTTTTTTCGGAAACGGAAGATAAAATACAACTTTTAGATCAATGTTTGAACATCTGGAGAGGTTCCACAAAAGATTCCTCTTTTCTGTTTGTGATATCTTGCTTCGTTTTCAAACGAAAATTCGAAAATAATATTTTCTTGAAAAAAATGTTCTCGTATAGAATTCCTGAAAATAAAACAAGAATCCAACGATCAAATTTGGACAATCCCCACAAGATGCTCCTATTGCAATTTCTGAAAACAAAAAATTTGTTTCTTTGGACAGAAAAAGTTGCAGGCAGTTATCGATGCTTTTAACAGTTTTCATCCAAAACTTCAATTTACCCATGAAATAGAGAGAAATAATAAAATCAGTTTTTTGAACATCGAAATAATTAAAGTTCACGGTGGTAATATTATTATTAATTGGTATAGGCAAAGTACACATTCAGGTAGAATTTTAAATTTATTTTCGGCTCATCCTTTTCAAAACAAAATTGCAGTAATCAAAAACTTAGTTGACAGAGCTCTAGGTTTGTCGTACGTTCCATTTTACAGAAATAATTTGAATATTGTTAGTAATATCCTTTTCCTCGACCATTACCCACAAAATTTAATTGAGAAACATATCACAATAAGAAATCAACAAATCAAAAAACAAACAAAATGACATTTTATTTACGGATAATCAGAAGGAATTGATAGAATATAGTTCTTTTAATACTTTTGTTCTCCCGTTTTTTGGTCAAAATTCTAAAAATATTGAATTTATGCTTAAAAAATTCAAGATTCATACCATTTTCCGTATACCATTAAAAATGGATTCAATAATAAGTCCTTGTAAAGATCCTTTAGATAAATTTAAAAAAGGTGGTGTTGTTTACAAGATCACTTGCAAGATCTGTAAGATGACTTACGTGGGACAGACTGACAGACTTCTTAATACTAGGATGGACGACCACAAAAGTGATTTTCGTTTGGGTCGTTGTTATAAGAGTGTTTTTGCTAGACATACAAAAGGGTTTGTTGATGTTGACCATGAGTTTGACTGGGATAATGTTGAAATTTTACATAGTTAAAGAAATGGGAGAAATAGGGAAATCATGAAAATGCTTTATATTAAAAAAAAAAAAAAAATAAGTTGTCTATTAATTTGAAAACTGATTTGGATAAATTAAACAAAAGTTAGTCTAGTATGATCAATTACATTTAGGAATAGGGTTTCATGAATCTTGACTTTCCCTTATTTCTGATGTGTTTATAATGGATTTGACTTTTGACGCTACTCCAAAGAAACAATTTTGTTTGTTTTTAGGAATTGCAATAGGAGCATTTTGTGGTGGTTGTCTAAATTTTATCGTTGGATTCTTGCTTTATTTTCAGGAATTCTATACATTAACTTGAGTATTGGACCTTGAATAGGATTTTGAATTTGATTTTAATCTAATTCAAAATTCCTAAATTTCGACAATGTTCTCGGTCACAAAAATGACTTAGCAAGAGTCAGCAAAAATTACAAAAAGGTGAAGATTCACAGAAAATCTTGTGTATCTTTTTCTTCAAACTTTGAAAACATGAACAGAAGATTTTCTGGATAACTCCACCTTTTTTATTTTTAACTATATTTTTTCATGTGTGTGCTTATATAAGGATGCATCCTATCAGTTTTACGTGAGTTAAATTATTTTGTAAGCCAGGAAAATTTCATTTTCTGAAAACATTAGGCATTTTTATACAACTTTTAAAGATGCAAAAACTCTTATGAATCAGTGAAAAAATATTCACATACGTACATCATAATTAAAAAGTAATCGTCTTAAAGCTGAAGTAGTGATAATTAGATTCATTCATTTAATAATTAAATGTTAACCTGATAAAATATTTGTTATTGGAATTTCACGGGTGGAACAATAAAAAAATTATAAATTTATTTTAATGATTTAGTTTAGTGTCAATGATTTCAGTTCATGCTCAATTAGTAAATTTGAGTGTTAAATTGTCTTGCATTTCGTGATATATTAATGGGAAGGAACGTATTGAAAAGATTTTTTTTTTCATGTCAATAAAGCAGGGTAAAATAGATAAATTGTGATTGTAATTCTAGTGTTTTCATTTAAAGGCAAACAATTGTAAATGCGTGATTTAAGTGAAGTTGACTCGTCTTATTTACAAGTTTCGCAATGTGCTTCTCGTTTCGTTTCAACACAGCTGTAAATTACATACAATCGCGTTCGTTTCTAAAAAAGTAAGGCCAAGTAAATTAATTGTGCAAATAATTTTAATCTTTACATTTTTATTTCCTTCTCGTATTTACAAGTTGCACGATATCGCCTTCTTATCGTTTTAATAAAGTTAAAAATATTATAAAATCACATGTTTGAATGGAACTCTTCTACTTGCCACGTCTCATATTTCTGCCATATTCATGAAATTAAAATATATCCTATATAGCCCGAAATAATTAGTATATTTTTCACTAAGAGATTAGTAGCATTCGCTCTTGATTTGATAAGTTTTCCACACTTTTAGAAACACTTTTTATAGATTTTTTAATTGAGCTGCACGCAAGATTTTTTTTCCCGTGACCCAAATTCGAGATAGAAATATTTCGTTTTCGGATCGGTTGCAGCGACCAAAATACTATGAAAACAACCTTTTATCAATGTAAATCCCTTGTAATACCCGTGTATTACGGAATGTTCCATCTGCATATAATTTTATGGAAATTCTGCACCAAACAACTTGAATGTCTGATCTTATTTAAAGTGCAAAATAAAAGAAAATTATGTTTAGTAGTAATAATAATATCAAGATGAAAAAATCTTCCTAAATGTTAATATTACGTATATTATATTACACTTACTGATTAAAACAATAAAACTCATGCAGGTGAGAAGAATAATGATGATCTTCATTTCTGAAAGATAGATCCGGCGAGTGAGAATCAAAAAGGAGTTCTTGAAGATTTTTCTGAATGATAACTGTGAAATGTTTGGAAGATATTCACTTATATACGAACGACTAAACGCATGTTAGGTGCGTGCTATCAGGTAAGCGATTATTTTTAACGTCAATAAAGCAAGGTTGAATAGATAAATAGTCGAAATAATTCTTGGTTTTCTCTCGAAATGTAGCCTTCCTCGAGCTTCAATAAAAATAAAAGTGTTATACATTCATGTTCTATTTTCAAACTTTTGAATTTGCAACGTTTTTTATTTCAATACGTTTTTTCTATTTAAGTTGCACCTCTCCAAATGAAGTTACATATATATTTTCATAGTCGTTTTTCACTATCGAACCAGACTACTAATTTTTAGCTACTGTTTTTTTTAGAAATTAAATTTGTAGAATTTTATTAATCTTCATCTAAAGAGCACATTGAAAATCCAGTATTATTATAAAAATACGAACTTTAAATTACACGAAAGGAAAACTCAAACTATTGAAAATTTTTAATTAAAAAAAAAATTAAATTTGAAAGCATATTAAAGAAGATTTTAAAAGATTTCTAAAATTGTGAAAAAAGTACCGACAATGAAATTTCTTAGAAAATTTTAATTGATATAGGTTCTATTTTGAAAGATTGATTTGAAGCTTAGTAGATGACAAAATATGTCAAAAAATAATCTGGAACATTTGATGAAAATATTTTGATTTTTGCAGGATTTTTAAAAATGTTAAGAAATTTGTGAATTAATTTAAGCAATTTTTCAGAGTTATAGTAGTTTTCAAATGATTTAAAAATAATTAAAAAAAGAATAGATTTATTGTAAACACCTTGCCACCCGGAACACACAAAAGTTATTTGCACCGATTGAAGTTAGTTTCAGAATGAATTTCAGAATTTTACAATTTAAATAAAAATGTTACAAATTTGTAAGACTTATAGTGTTTGGACCATTAAACTAAAACCTATATAGTTAAAAATGTTAAAAAAAAAGTTAAAAAAATAATTTACCATGAATTACCGAAAGTTGCCGGAAAGTTTTCCAATTTTGTGGATACACTACATTTCATAAAATTTAAATTATTGTCAAAAATTTGAAATTTTAAAAAATTTTGAACAATAAATTTGATTGAAAAAAATTTGTTGAAAAAAAAAAATATTTGGAAACAAAATTTTTCAAACCAAATTATTAAAGGACATATTTTTTGAAACAAGTTTGAAAAAAAATGTTAAAAGAAAAATTTTTTTGAAGAAGATTTATAAAAAATTTTGAAAAAACAATTTCTTGAAAAAAAATAAAAGAAAAAGTTTCGAAAAAAATATTTAAAAAAAAATTTTTAAAACAGAAATATTTTGAAAAAACTTTGGAAAATTTTTTTTTTTTTAATTTTGAAAAAAATTATGAAAAAAAAAATATATGAAAAATATTTGATGAAAGCGAAATTGTTGAAAAAAATATTGGCGCTATGCCCTTTTGCTGTGCCAAATGTTGGCGCTCATGCCCGTTTGTCCGAAGGACAGACGGACGGACACCCGAACGAAACCATAAGAGTTTCAGTCCAAGGCTACGAAACCCTAAAAATCACATTTATAAACTTGAGTAATAATTCTTAATACAAAAATTATTTAATAAGGTCATATTCCATGGTGTTCTCCATATTTCAGTACATTCTGAATATCTGTTCCTGTAGTTTAGAAAAAAAGTTCATGGTTCGTATTATGGATCGTATTGGTGCTTAAAATATTCTCAAGAAGTTAAAATGTGATACAATATTGTAAGATTGATAAAATTCTGATAACATTTGAGAAACATGTGATCCTCTAGAGCTCTTTGAATTCCTTCCCTACGACTTATTTGATCTAAGAATTACCTTACAGTCCATTTTTTCCGTTTTCAACTGATTAAATTAGACTTCTTTGAACCGAAAGGAATGGATCTTTAACCAAAAAAATTGAAATCCTAATCATAAAAAAAATCGTAGGCTAAAACCGACGATGGATCAAAAGACCAAAAGACGCTTGGATCAATTGAACAAGAAGATTGGATGGGCAAGACAGAATGCGTCCCGTGTTCAATGTCTGATTGACTACATAACATCTGGTAGACCGTTCACGGAATGGGTTCAAATTTCGCCCAAGAACTAAGGATCTTGAATGACACACTGAACAAGTCAAAGCTGCTGACAATCAAGCAGCATATTGTTGACAAAATACGGCTGTTATCTGACGCAAGGAGGAGAATACAGAAGAGGGGAAGATGGATCAGGGAGAATCAACAGTTTCTCGCTGACCCATAGCGCCTCTTCAGCCACCTCCCTGCTTCTGTAAAAAATAAACCAAAGCCCAAGGAGGTACAGACTTTTTGGAGAGAGGTGTACAAGATCACGAAAACACTAGAGTTGAAAGAAGATACTGACAATATCATCCGCTTCAAGGAGTTTTGCGGCAACCTCATGAAATCTGAGGAGGAATGTCCACCAATCACTGCCGAAGAGGTGAAAAAAGCACTTAGAGGCATGAAACACTTTTCCGCTGCTGCACCATATTGTATCAAGAACTTTTGGTGGAAGAAGTTTACTTCTACACACCAACATTCGGCCCGCATATTCACCTCATATTTAAAGTCGGAGAGGCCCATTCCGCAATGGCTGGTGTTAGGACGCACTATACTCCTGCCAAAAAAAGGCAACTTGTCCAACCCAGAGAATTACAGGCCAATAACTTGTTTGAACACGCTGTATAAGATCTTTACAGCTGTCCTCAACAACAGGATTGTTCGACGAATTGAGCCTGTATGGCGAGAGATGTACGAACAACGTGGCTCGAAAAAAGGTGTAGCAGGCTGTCGAGAGAATCTGCTGATTGACAGGTGTGTCTGTAAAGACGCTGCAGCCCATCAGCGCGTCCTGCCAATGGCCTGGATTGACTACCGGAAAGCTTTCGATTCAACCTCTCATAAACTTATCATCTGTCTGTTGGAAGCTTGAAGGTGCATCCACACATAGTGAGATGCATAGAGAGATTGATGCCTCTTAGGAAAACTAGATTTACCATCTCATCTAGAAATTATCGTGTGATAACGAACAACGTCACCTTCCAGAGAGGCGTCTTTCAAGGTGATACCATGAGCCCTTTGCTTTTTTGCATCACACTTTTTCCTCTATCTCTCGCACTACGAAATTCTCCTGGATACCTCTGTGGCAACACTAATCAGCGCGAGCATAAGGTCACTCATGTATTTTATATGGATGACCTGAAGATCTATGCCTCTGGTAGAAGCAAACTTCAAACTGCTATAAATATTGTCAAGAACTACACAGGAGAGATTGGGATGGACTTTGGCTTGGACAAGTGTGCCAAAATTTATCTGAAGAAAGGAAAGATTACTGGCGTTCCCAAGGACCCTGAGCTTGTGGATATAAGTGTTATCAGACATCTTAATACTGGAGAGACCTATACATACCTGGGCGTGCCTCAAAACCGCATTCAGGACGTAACATCAGTGAAGGAGTCTCTCCGAAGCAGATACAAGCATCTTCTTCGACAGATTGGGTCTTTCAATCTGTCGGCGTTGAACAAAGTATCTGCGACTAACATGCTTGCCGTCCCGGTTCTACTCTACTCGTTTGGGGTAGTTCAATGGACGAAGAACGAGCTTAAGGCCCTTGATGTCATTACACGTAAGGTCATGCATATGCATAAAAGCTTGCATATCAATTCGTCAGTTCCGCGATTATATATTTCACGCCGTCAAGGTGGACGCGGACTTCTGAATCTCCAGTGTCTTCATAACCGGATTGTTCTAAGTACAGCTTACATCGTTGCGAATGGCAGAGATCCTCTCCTGAAGATGGTCAGGAACCACGAGATGATTGGCGAAGGAGCGTTCCTATACAAATCCGCGGAGAAAGCGGCCGAGACCCTTGGCCTGAATTTTAACATCAGAAGTGAGGAAAGTGCATTACTTCATCTAGATGCTTCACTTCTAAAAACCAAAGTGAAGAAAGCAGAGGTTGCAAATTTTCACCAAGAGCTACTCGACGACAAAATGCACGGAAACTTTCACAGAAATGTAGAAAAACAGTCTTTGTCGAAGGAGCAAACTTTTGCTTTCCTCAAATCATCAGGGCTTAATTCAGGTACAGAGGGTTTTATTTTGGCATGCCAGGACGGTGTCATTTCCACCTTAGCTGAGTACCTAGAACACATACTATCAGGGTGTCCGACCCACGCGGGAACGACGTATATCTATAGACATAATGCGGCCCTAAGAGTGCTTTATTACCATCTTTGTCGCTCTTACGGTGTTGGCCGCGACCCTGCCCTGCCGAACGCTCCAAAAGAGATAGAGTCGATTGTCCGAAACGAGAAGTGCGAAATTTTCTGGAACTAAGATTTTCGGGCAGCAGTCTCTGTTGCGCACTCGAGGCCTGACATTGTTCTCCAAGACTTCGAGAAACGAACTATATTCGTGATCGAATTCTCGGCTCCGTCCGAATACAACATCACTGCAAAGGAGAAAGAAAAAGAGGAGAGGTGTCAAGACCTTAAAAGAGAGCTACAACGACTGTACCCAAAATATTCGGTACAAGTAATTGTCCTTGTGATAGGTGCTCTCGGAGGTGCGAAACTATCACTGGTTCGTAACGTTAAAGCAATACCCGCGTGCCAAAAATATGCCAAGGCACTTGCGAGATGGATGCAGAAAGCTGTCATCCTTGGGTCGCTTCGTGTCCTCAAGACACACGAGGGTTTCGCCGGCCTGTCGTTGTGATTTTGTCGTTGCCTATGACCACCCATCTCACGGTTGTAAGACGTGGCCATAGGTGTGATTTACCGCGGTGCTACTGGGGGCTATTGACATTTTGTCGGATGGCAGTTGCTCTTAGTGGGACCCTGCGGTGGTTGTTTAACTTTTTTTTCAAATTATATATATAGTTAAAAGTTTGTCATAAGGACAACCGCAGGATTTCGCCGGGAGCGGGTGCTAATCTGAAAAATTGCACCCGCTCCCAGCGAAATCGCGGTAAAATTTTAGCTGTAACCACGTCTCACGACCGTGAGATAGGTGGTTACAGTCTGCGACGAACTCAATACGATGGTCCGGCAAAAGTCTCGTGCACCCTGAGGACACGGAGCGACCCAAGGACGACCGCCTTCTGCATTTTCCCCGCAAGTGTCTCAGCATTTTTTTGACACGCAGGGATGCTTTTCAGGCTATTAACCAGTGAAACCTTGGCACTTCCAAGAGCGCCGATGATCAAGACGATTAGCTCAACAGAATATTCCGGGTATAACCGTCGCAACTCCCTTATAAGGTCTTTATACCTCTCTTTCTTTTCTTTCTCCTTGGCTGTGACGTTTTTGTCAGCTGGTGCCGAAAATTCGATAACGAACATGGTTCGTTTCTCGAAGTCAAGGAGAACTATGTCAGGCCTCGAGTGCGCAACAGAAACAATTGTCGAGAATATGAAGTTCCAGTATATGCGGCACTTCTCATTTTCGACAATTGACTCTATTTCTCTAGGAGCGTTTAGCGGAGAGGTATTTGGGCTAATGCCATAAGAGTGACAGAGATGGTAATAAAGCACTCTTAGTGCCGCATTGTGCCTTTGGATGTAGGTCGTTCCCGCATGAGTTGGACAACTAGATAGTATGTGTCCTAGATGCTCGGGGTGTGCATGAGACGCTCTGCAACTATCATCGGGAATGTCTTGGCTCAAAATGTGGCGACGGTATGCTAGAGTGGAAATGACAACGTCTTGACATGCCAAAATAAAGCCCTCCGTGCCCGACTTCAATCCGGGTGATCTAAGGAAAGCAAACGTTAGCTCATACGACATCGACTGATCTTCCACATTTCTGTGGAAGATGCCGTGCATCCTCTTGTCGAGGAGCTGTTCGTGGAAGTTTTTCTCCTGTGCTTTCTTAATCCGGGCCTTCAGGATTGAGTATTCAAGATGGATAAGATTTGATGCATTTTGCTCACCCCTAATATTGAAGTCAAGGCCGAGTGTTTCAGCAGCCTCCTCCGCTGCTCTGTACAGAAACGCCCCTTTTCCCACTTCTTCGTGTTTCCTGACCATTTTAAGAAGAGGGTCTTGTCCATTTGCAACTATATGTGCTGTACCCAGTAAATAAATAAATAAATGAGTAAAATAAATTTTACTCATGTAAAATACATGAGTAACCTTATGCTTTCGGTTTCCAGGTTTTCCGCAGAGATACCCTTCGGAATGGCGAAGTGCGAGAGATAGTGGCAATAATGTGAGGCAAAAGAGGGGAGGGCTCATGGTGTCGCCCTGAAATAAACCTCTCTGAAAGGTGATACTGTTAGTGATCACACGATGTTTTCCAGATGAGATAGTAAATCTGGTTTTCCAAAGCGGCATTAATGTCTCTATGCACCTCACGATGTGTGGATGAACCTTTAGACTTTCCAACAGACAGATGATAAGTCTATGGGAGGTTGAATCGAAAGCTTTCCGGTAATCAATCCAGGCCATCGATAGAAATCGCTGATAGTATGCTGCGTCTTTACAGACACATCTATCGATGAGCAAGTTCTCCCGACATCCCGCTACGCCTTTCTTTGAGCCACGTTGTTCATACATCTCTCGCCATACAGGTCCAATTGTCCGAACAATCCTATCATTTAGGATAGCTGTGAAGATCTTATACAGTGTGTTCAGACAAGTTATTGGCCTGTAATTCTTAGGGTCAGCTAAGTTGCCCGTCTTCGGCAGGAGCACTGTGCGCCCGTCCACCAACCACCCCGGAATAGGCTCTTCCGACTTTATATATGAGGTAAAAATTCGGGCCAGATGCTGGTGGGTTGAAGGAAACTTCTTCCACCAGAAGGTCTTGATGCCATCTGGTCCCGGAGCGGAATAGTTCTTCATGCCTCTTAATACGTTTTTCACCTCCTCGGTAGTGATAGGTGGGCATTCCTCCTCAGCTGTGATGAGGGCATTGCACAGCTCCTTGAAGCTGTTTATGTTCTTCGAGCCTTCTTTAAGTGGATGTTGGACTTCGTAGACTTCTCTACAAAATGCTTCGACCTCCTCTGGTTTGGGCGGATGGTCGACAGTAACTGGAGGGTCTTCGAAGAGTCGAGATGGGTCAGACGAAAACTGTTGATTTTCTCTGACCCACCTCTCTCTCCGCTCTAGACTTCTCCTAGCGTCAGATAGTACTCGTATTCTGTCAACAATATGCTGCCTGATGGTCAGTAGCTTTGACTTGTTGATTGTGTGATGACGGATCCGCAGTTCGCGCGTGAACTGTCGAACCTTGGCAGTGAAAGTCCCGCCAGATGTTATGTAGTCAATTACACACTGAATGCAGGACGCGTACTGTCTTGCCCAGCCTATCTTTGTGCTAAGTTGATGCATTCGTCTTTTGGTCTTATGATCAACCGTTGGTTTTGTTTTACGGTTTGCATCTGCCAAAGTTCTCGCTGCATTGTACACACTACAATTGATAGTCCAGAGGTCGGATTCTTCGGAAAAATCTCCACGAAGCTCATCATCCAGTTCAGTCAGATCTTTGGGCTTGGGAGAAACCTGAATGTTGATGTTTCTCCGGGTCTTGAAGCATCGTTCTCCCTCTATTGGATGCCTGTTCGAGGCTGGTCTCAGTGTGGCCTCTCTTTCTCTGTTGCCGGCTTGTTTCGGCTGCGGTTGTGTAGGCGCTCCGCTTATATAACCCCTTTTCCGGAGGTCCTCGGTACGGTTTCGCAGCCGTTTTTGCGAAAAATCCAAGAGCTCTGGGTGTTTCTCGCACCACAGAGCATGCAGTTGCGCCATGTAACCTTTTCGTTCAGGGGCCATACTGATATCATAGCACTCCAGCAGGTCGTCCCTGAGTCGATCCGTCCACTCAAAAGTAACGAGACTTCGCCGGTCAATCGCATTGACTCCGTCATGATTGGCTCCCCCAACTCTAGGGTAGTCGGCATTGTTGTCCGACCCATTGTCGGGAGCCCTGCGCGTTGGATTGTTTTGAACCGCACTTCCTACAACTATGTTTGGTGTTGTCATTGTTGTTCCCACGAGCAGCTAGGGAAAAGGGTTAGTCCATCCTTGTAGAGCCCCGCGTGCAAGGATAAGGCTGATACTCCGAGAGGTCGCCCGGTATCCCAGTCACCATTTGAGACACCACACCCAGGTGCCATTCAGCTTTCGGCACGGTTGTTACGCCTCCGCTCGGGGGTTATTCCTTCGGGACAATCCCTGGACAATTGTCCGCGACTGCTTATTAATTATTGTAACCATATTCAGCAGAAACCCTTGGTACAGGGACCCTCTATCCGCAACCCGAGGACGCGTCCGGTGGCTTTGTCATAGGCCCTTCGGTTCGAATCCCAAGGAATCAAAACCGAATACATATATATATATATATATATATATATATTGTAACCAGTGGGTTACAGCGTAAAGCCTTCTCGTAGGCAAAACTTTTTACCTATATGAATAAGCCTGTTCGAATTGCATCATAAGAGGGCAACGAAAGAGCGCAGACTCGCAGCCTCCCACTGAAAAACTTTCGTGAGTAGATGGAGTCTGAAGATGACGCGCGGCCCAGAAACAGGAGTTGGTTTTTTGGGTGGCAAACATAACAGGTCTTGGGAGTACCTCAAGAGAAGCCGAAGAATATAATAAATAAATAATAATAATATATAAATTCCCAAATTCTTCTTCTCTGGAGAATGAAAAAAAAAAAATGGATAAATTTCTCGAACAAAAAATAAGCATTAGAAAAATGTTTGAAAATTTGGAATAATTTTTTTTCCTATGTTGTTTTAGAGATACCACTTTTATTTTTTCGAGACAACATCCTTGCATTGTGTACTACAACTCAGATTTTTTATGATTTTTTTTGTGCGATGAACATGGTTCAAAAAAATAAAAATCAGGAGCGCGACATTGCCCCATGCAGTCATTTCGAGCCACTTGATCAATAGAACCGATCAAACTGATCATTCAGTTTTTATGACGGCCTCGGTTCTGGTAGTCACAAAATCAAATGTTCTACAAAAGGCATTTAAAGGCACCTTAGCACAAAGTTGCATAATGTTTCAAAACTTATGAAAACATCGGTGCAAATGTATCGACACAGCGCATAATACATAATTATTAATTCGCCATCATTATGTATGTGTAATTAGAAAACGACGAATTGCGTTTTATTTTAGGACATGGAAATGCCTGGGGGCTCGCGACTTAAACAACTCTAGTTACGACTCTTTATCGTTCGGTAAGCATAGATATAGATTTCTTTTCTAAATTAATTCTGAATTTTATTCATAGCTAACTAAACCTTATGATACACGGAGAAAAAAATATGCCTATAATAGTAAGAACACTAGTCATGCTTCTGTCGCAGGTTTCATTCTTGCTATCTTGGTACAAAATTCATTCATTTTAAGCAAGAATTCCTTTATCCTAAAAAAGTACAAAGCTTCATGCTTTTAAAGCCGTTATCCCTTGCAAAAATAGCTCGAACTTTGCCTTGCTACGGTTGTAAGAAAACTCATCCTATTAGAGTATGAGTACTCTTACAAAAGAGATATTAGGCCACGCCTACCGGCGCTTGCGCGTGGCCCAATACCTCTTTTGTAAGAGTACTCATACTCTAATAGGATGAGTTTTCTTACAACCGTAGCAAGGCAAAGTTGAAGCTATTTCCGCAAGGCACAACTGCTCTAAGGGCATGTGACTCTAGCAATAACGGCATGCGCTTGATTTTTTTATAGTATAGGACATTTAATGCTAAAAATGTCTAACCTGATGCCAATATTGGTAAAAATTCATACCAATTTCGCACATGAAGTTCCGTGCTTAATATTAAGAGCTCAGCCTACTATAACAGTGCGATTTTTTTCTCCGTGTATAACGTTCAATTTTTGTACGCTGTGTAATGGAGGCAAACAAAAACGACTACAGCAACCATCATTTGTTTGTGGCGTATGAATAAATACAGAAGACGATCGCAGCAATCGTAATTTTTTGTGGCGTATGCATAAAAACAGAGGACGATCGCAGCAATCGTCATTTGTTTTTTACGTTTTCACGAAAAGCTCGGCACAATGAGACACAAAGATGGCACATTGAATATAAAATATGTTAAAGGTGAGAAAAATGTGCTGAATGTAAAAGTTCCATCCAGACATATTTTTTGCACATCATATAGGTGTTTTTCAAGGTATAAGCCTAACAACGTTGGGGTTTCGGGTCTGACACATTATGCATGTAAATGTGCTAATGGTAGAAGTACAGTTGGTTGCTGTTCTTACATTGCAGCTTTGGTTTATTATTTATCTTACGCAAAGTATTTATCAAAAGCTTTTAAACCAGCAGAAATACTGAGCGATTTATTTAAAAACGATAATTGCATTCCAGTAACTGACGGTGACAGTGAAGAAGAGTAAGCAATATGTGAGAGGCAACGGGACTGACATTAAAAAAAACACCCCAGTGATTATGAACTGATGTGAGAGGCGAGGGGACTGACTTTGAAAAAGCACCCCGATAATAAGGAGTTTAAAAACGTACTGCAACCTCCTCGTGGTAAACTCTGGAAACTATACGTGTATAGGCAAAGTGCAGACGTCCTTAAAAAAAATGGGTCCCATTCATCCACCGTGAACGTCGGCAGCGAGCGGCGTCACGCCGTTACGTACATTGCTTTTTCGAACTATGTTCCACCGCACACAAAAAATCATAAAAAATCTAAGGTGTAGTAAACAATGAAAGGACGGTTTCTTGACAAAATAAAAGTGGTATCTCTAAAACAACATAGGAAAAAAATTTTCAAACATTTTTCTAATGCTTATTTTTGTTCGAGAAAATCCATTTTTTTTATTTTGCTTTCCCCCTCCATATCTCCCACAAAAATGGGATTTTGAAGTTGAAACTTGGTGGAGTTTCATACCACATGGAAACGAACGTATGACATTAATTTCAGCTCCATACGCGCGGGGGCCGATTTCACATGCTTATTTCGCTAAGCCCTTTATGACTTGTTAGTCAAAACCTTAGTTTCTTATAAGCAAGTGGGAGTCCACTCCCCAACCTGATTAAGAAAGCGTCGAAGCTCTTAGCTCTGGTAAATTCCAGATTTCCAGGCCGTGTCCTTTCTTTCAAAATACCTTTCCTTGTCTCTCTTACGCGCAGGTAGGAATGCCCTGTAGTCGAGAATAACTGGACGCACGTCCCCTTTTCGTACAGCGAGCGATGAACAGTATCTACGGGACCTCTCTTTACCTGATTAACGTTAACGATAGATAATTATTGAGAGGATTACGCCATTGTGTTATGTATTAAAAGAATCACTGATTTCTTTGAATAGAATCGCTACTATGCGAGAAATAAGAATAAAATTAAATCGGGTCTTTGCTTTACAGACATCGAACTCTGAGAATATTTCATTTTGAGATTTAAAGGCCTCTATTAAAAGTTTGATTTACAATCGGATCGGTCTGCACAGGAAAGAATCCTGTTAACCAAAGAGAGATGTATTTCATATTGAGCTGATGATTTAGAGAGAGAGAGAGAGAGAGAGAGAAAATTAGATAAAGATAAAGAAATATTTTATTTTGATTAGTAGAAAATACTATTTTAGATAATTAGAAACTAATTATTATGAGCTAAGGCATATACATTGAAAGCTTTTGGGTTTTCCAATAAATTACAACTACTAAATTACCAATAATATAAATGAAATTTATAAATTAATTTTATCAGATGATAGGGATCACATTGTAATTATAGCGCAGCATAGATTTTGATGAAAAAGCAGCTTTTATAAAAAGAAAAAGAGAATCTTTTTAGGAAGATTTTTGTTGGAGCTTATATTCTATTTTTATTATTTTTTTTTTTTTGTTAAATACATTTTTTTTTTAATCTACCATGGCAGTCTGATGCTGAATTTCAATAAAATTCTGTTTTTTTTTTAAATAACGTTCAAAACGGATAACAATTGTCTTCTGAAAATCAATTTGTGCGCGGACATTTTTTTGCCTTAATGTACGAAGCGTTATAAAATCGAAGTGATTTTTGTTAGATACCCAAGTAAATTTTTTTATTCTTGTTAAGGGTTTATCATCTTTTCAACTTGAGGTTTTCCAGGAGTTCTGCACAATGTTCTTTCCAGTTTTTGTATGGTATCCACCATTTTTACAGTATTTTTGAAATTTCACATATTTATTAAAAAAATTAAAATGCAAAATATAGAAAATTAGAAGAACTTTTTTTAGAAATCTTAAAAAGGAATAGTTATGCTTTATTCTCAGAAAAACGGTCACTATCTTCTTCTTTTTAAATTGTTGGTATTTTTATTTCACCTTTTTAGATCTTAAGCACTTAAGTCAGTAAATTTTAAATTATTGCCATTTTTCCGTTTAAAAAATTTAAATTTAAAAATACTTCAGAACTGAAATTCTGTGCTGTCGAATAACCAAAGTCAACTTCAACTTAGTCGCACTACATTTTTAAACCTTACAATAGCAATTGTTAAACAACTTTTAACATCGTTATTTTAGGATAATAAAAAAAACATGTGATCAATGCAAAATTTACATGGTAATTAGAATAAGAACTAATTGAAATACCCTTTAAAGCTCACATTTTTCATATTTTAATCAGTAAATTCATAATTAGTAACATTTCTTGTGAAGAAAATGCAATGAACCAAATAGTTCCAAATTTAAATTTACCGCTACCAAGCAAACCATCTTCAACCTAATTGTAACTAAATGCCAACATCAAAATAGTGACCTTTGAGCAATTTTCAAAATTTTCATTTGAGTATTAAGAAAGGAAAATATTTCTTGTGGTAACTCAAGTTTTGATTTGGCTTGATCACGATCTCAAATGTGTGTCAAAACTGGATACTCAAATTATTACAAAAAAATGTCTAGTACGAACTATATACTAAGGAGAGGTATGTAAAGTGGACACTGGGGTTGGCAAGGAACACGCCTAATTATATTGTCAAGAGGGAGACGGGGAGCACGAGTGTAGGGATTCTAGCGGGGAGTCGAGCGTGTAAATATGAGGAGAAATTTTTGGAAGAGGGGGGAAGTAAGCTGGTTAGGGAGTGTTGGTGGGAGAAGGAGAACAGGAGAGGGGGAGGGAAGATGGAGGTTGAAAGAGAAAAGTATTTTAGAACGAATGGACTGCATATGGATGAATTGAGAAGGATGCATGAGGAAGGAAGGAAGGTATATGAGTTGGTTAAGAAAAACAGCATGGAGAGAGAGAAGACAGCAGGGGAAGAGAGAATAAGAGAGACAAGGTTTAATAAGAACTATGTGTGGATTATGCCAACGGCGAGAGCGCAATATTTGTGTGAGAAAGGAGAGAAAGGAAGTCAGGAGCTTATAGCGAGGATGAGATGTGGGTGCATGGAGGGTTTCAATAGGTTTTGGCTCGCTAGGGAAAAGTGGATGTGTGAACTATGTGGGAAGGGGGAGGCAAGAGTGGAGCACTGGTTGGAGGAGTGCGTGGAGGTGGAAAGGAGTGGGATAAGCATGGAGGTATTGATGCATGAAAGGGGGGACAAAAGGGCAGTAGCATGGGTGAAGGGAGTATTGGGTAAGATGGAGAAGAAGAGAAGGAAGGAGGAAGAGGAATGGAGAAGGAAAGATTGTAAATAGAGGAGGAAGTAAATATAAGTAATTGTAAATATTGTAAATAGTAGATAAGTATTAGGTATTAGTCGCGGAGGCAGAGTTTGGTAATGCGAGGCAAGCAAGAAAGTAGGGACATGCGAGCGAGGCGAGGCGAATCGAGGAAGGCAATGCGATAAGAGCGAGCGGCGTTAGATATAAGGTGTGGAAGGATGTTAGTTTTAAGGGTTAGTTGTAAGAAAATTCTGTAAAAAATGGAAGTGTAAGCAAGTCAATTTTTTAAGGCCAGCAGGCTAAAAAATAAACGTTTATCTATACTAACAAAAATAATCTTTGAAAATTTATGAACAATTTCATCAAGACTGGTTCATTTTTTGAATTTCAAAACTGCAAAATATAAAAACATCTAATTTGCCACGTTACAAGTTGGAACATGATAAATAGGAGACAACTGGAATCTTTCATATTTTTTTTTCAAATCCCTAACTTTCCCTGACCAATAAAATATTAGATTTGTAGAACTTCAGATTTATAGAATATACTTTATAGAAGTTTTTTAAAATATACTTTCCATCCTACAAAAAATATTATTGAAGGTTTCAAAATATTAATCAAACTTAAGAAATGTCTGACCATAGTTGGAATTGAACCACTAAAACTAACGGGTGATAGTGATCACGTGGCGTTATGATCAGGCGGCAAACAGTGGAACGGATGCATGAATTTAAACGGATTTTGATTATTTTTCTTCAGAAATATTTAACTATGACAAAAGTCTGAGAGCCGATTTTTTACATTTCTTTCTTGCGTAATAACATAAAAACAAAAATATTTAAAAAATTACTATTTCGGCATTATTTTACACGCGAAAAATACAAATTACTGATTTATTGACTAAATCAAATCACGTAATCAAATTTTATAAGAAGCACGACTATAGTGTTTATTGTTAAAAACAAATTTTTCGAACTTGAATACTAAGTATTATTAAGATAACAATATCTTGGCAGAGATAACGTTGTATCAACAAACACCTGCTTCGCTTGAATGTTTTATCGAACTGTGATGCATTTTTTTAATGTTTTAAATCGATCATGAAAATATGTTTAAGCATTAGGGGGTGCCCACCACAAGACGACAACAATATAAATAGGACAATCAAAAAGTCTTTTCTATTCTGGCATCATCTTTGAATTATGCTAACGATAAAATCTTTTTTTTTTGTTACATCAACTTTAAATTAGGTTACGGCTACAAAACTTCCTTTCTTAGGAAGCTAAAGAAAGAAAAAGAGATTTATTGCTGAAATCTGACAAAAATTTTCAAGTCCGTCAATTAAATACCACTCAAAGGCTTGTCGTAAATGTAAGTCATACAAATAAATTTCGGTGCTGTACAACAGAAACTGCAAATTCTGGTTGATCAATAGGGCCAGAAATAAAAGCACAAGATTTTCATATATTTATTTTATCAAATGATATATTCTTCTCATTGCAATATACATATAATTGATTCGAGAAGTCCAGAATCATTTCACAGTTTACCTTTCTGTCGTAAAACATTGTAAACAGAAAGTAGTGAAAGTAGAACAAACTCCATTAAGTGCTTATTTTTTCTTTGGATCTAGTGGATCGAAATGGATTGGATCGAAAGAAAAAATACGCACGTAATGGATTTCCAGGCTAGAAAATTAAACTAGTCGGTTGAAAATTAACTTTTTGTTTGAAAATCATATTCTCGTTTTCAAAATTCAAACGGCTTGTAGGTAATTTGTCCTTCTGGTTTTGAAGTTAACAGTTTTATGGAAAATTGATGTGGTTTGTTCAGTACTCGTGTTTTTTGATAGAACATCATTCTTCTTGCTAGAAAATTCATTGTTTTAAAATGCAACTGTTTGATTCTAAATTAATCTGGTTTGTTTGGGGATTCAACAATTTGGTAGAAAATTAAACCATTCGGCATGAATTTAAGTTTTTTGTTTAAAATCATATTTTCAGGTTAAAAATTAATCCCTTTTATAGATAATTCGTCCTTTTGGCTTGAAAACTCAACAGTTTTGATGAAAATTCGTGTTTTTTGGTAGAAAACAGGTTCTCACTGGGATCCTGATTAAAAGATCGACAACAAAGATAGGTGAATCATTTTTGTTTTAAATTGGTCCATAAAAATTTTAATTATTTTATATTCGTAACCCAGCCCTTTAAAAAAGAATAACTATTTGTTATGTCTTTCCAGGTAGAAATTTCACTATCTTTATCATTTTTGCATTCCCACAGTTTCCCCTTTGGGATTTCTTCGAGTAATTGTGACCAAAATTGCAAGTGTTGAGAGGTATAACTTACACTACATTTAAAAGGTTTTCCTTCTGGATGATTTTTAGTCGAACGGTTCATGGAGTCAACTAAACAGTCTATTATATTTGCAAACTCTGCAGTGAAAATTGCTTCCGCGGGCAATGCATTCAAAGCAACGAAATGGTCAATGCTAGATGCCATCGTATAGCTCAATTGAGCAGCTGCCAAGCGTACTTTCGTTTTTAAATAACTATCGCTACAATTAAAGTCCTCAGGTTTCAATTTTGTTAACATTCGGAAGGGTTTTTTTTTTATCTAATTCAAATGCTCTTTTGATATACTCAAATTTCGCTATTTTGCGCCTCCAAATTCAACGTTACATTTCACCATCGCGTTTCTTGTATTTTTTAGTAGATTAGGAATATCAAAGAGCACGGCCACGGGTTCATTATTAACAATAAAGTAAAGTTGTGTTGGCAAACTGAAATGAGGTTCCATAAACTTGTACAATTTAGGACTTGGTTTGTACATTGAAAGAGCTTTTCTTTTAGCTGGAGCAACTAATTTCGAATCATTCTCTAAATCAGACATCACGTTATCTCCAAGCAACTGGTCTTCATCAAATTTTAGCAGTCTGAGTGGTGCGGGGGGGGGGGGGCAGGTCGAATGATTCGGTGTGTTCGCTGGCGATAGGGTCACCCGCACACTGGCGGTGTTCTCTCACGTGAAGAAAAAAGGGGGGGGGGAGAGACGCTCAAGCGGGTCTCTGCGCTTGCTGGGCGGCACGCTCACGTGCACGGGCAGCGAGCCAGGCGTCGAAGCTACTCATATCCCGGGGGACGTTTTTCTGGCTAGCTGGCGGTGGGAGATAAACTCGTCTTATATCTCCCTTGATGAGTTTCTGCCACGCTGTTAGCCCGTCCATGGGGTTAGGGGACAGCAAGAGAGCAATAAGGAGGTGAGTTTACCTCGTGGTAATTGTATTTGTGTTTTTTTTTTAGTCCACGAGGACCGTCATCGGAAAGAAGTTAAAACCGTAGGTGCCGACGAGAAGCGTCCGTGACCCGAAGGTGTGCCGTTGGTGGTGAGCGGAGCAGTGACGGAGAGAATGTCTCCGGAGTTTGATGGGCGGACAGGAATAAGATATCCGTATCCGGGGTTCCTTCTTCTCTCTCCTCGGCCAGAGGAAGAGGCGTTTCGCGCGGCTCCCGAGGGGTACCAGGTGGAGAGGGCGTACGCTTGGGCCGGGCCGGCGAACAGGACGGTTCCTCAGCTGCACGGGGAGACCCAGGGGTGGCTGGGACCCGGAAGCGGATGAAACTCCTCGGTGACGGAAGTTCCACTGTTGGTGGGACCCGTAGAGCCCACGGACGTGGGGGAGAGTCCAGGCAATCAACGATTACCGGTGAATCCCGACCGACGACTTCCACCGGTAGGAATGTATGCCTCGGTTCCTGAACGATGCTGAGTACCCTTAGCGACAAGGGTTCCGTCCGTGCTAAACGCGGGCGACGCTGTCTAGGGTCCCGCGTACAAGCGTGGCTCCGCCGGATCGCAAGCAGCTGCCACTCAACCTCCCGGAAGAGTTGCGGGGCCTCAGGATCGTATCCCTGAGGGGCGGCGTGACGCGCGACGGCTTCTTCGGCCGCCCGCTGAGCGGCCTGCTCACGTTCCGCCTGTCGAAAGGCGGCGACTCTCCTCTCGTGCTCCTCTCGAGCCCGTCGCCGACACTCCTCACTTCCACGTTGGCGATGCCTTCCTGGCTGTCGCTGCTGTTCGCTTCCAAGCCGACTCTGTTCTCCGGACAAGCGGCTGTTCCGGGCGGCCCGTTGTAGCCGACGCCGGATGGTATGAGCGTTCGAACGCGTCCAATGAGAACTCCCTGTCATTAAGGGTTTCGGTGTTTCGCAGACACAGTTCGACACGCACACGAAAAAAGGCAGGAAAAGCGCGAAGCTCGGTCGTTTCGAGACACTAGAAAAGGTGTGCCAGGCGGAAATAATTCACGAGAGGTACTCCTTAATTCGTCGTAGCGAATCTAGTACCCAAAAGGTATCACATGTCAATTTACACTCTCCACTGAACTACCACTGTAGGCTTTAATTAAAACGATAAAAAACAAAAAACAAACTCTCACGGAACCGGACAAATGCAAGTAACTTCTCGAGAAGCGAGAAGGAAGAAAACGCTGTATGGAATTGGCACGAAACAAAAAATCGGGCGCTGGTACTTTACAGAGATTGTTTATTCACTTGCGAGAGGAGGGCAGAGCTAACGCATCTGAACTCCAGAAAATTCGAACGCGAACTGCCTGACTGGGCCGCTCCCGACTCTCGCTTGCCTCCGCACGTCGAGCCCGCCGATTGGCTGCGAGACCGACAACGGAGTCGCACCAAAGCGGTGGGGATTGTCAGCCAGGCCCCGCCGCCTCAACCTCCGCACGGCGACACTACATTAACGTAAAACTAGTTATTTTTATCAAAAGTTCTAACTGCAAATTAAAAATATAAATTAACTAAAATTAACGAAAATTTTATACTATGCATATTTCTATCCTAACTTCATTTTGCCGAAGGAATTTTGAAGCTTGGGCGCGTAATTAAAAATTACTATTGTTGAAAGAATTCCCAAACGAACGTTCACTCCAAGGCTGAAATAAAAAAAAAAATACAAACTAGAGAAATTCAGGTTTGTAATTATAGTAAACTAAATAGCCTATTTCCTAATTAAATATAGCTAATTTGATTGATGTACGTGTAGACATGAATACATGAAAAGAAATATCTTTTAATAGTTAAGTGAAGTTACTCTTAAATTCCCTTCAAGAATTATTAGTTACCCGTTCAACGGATCTACTGTTTCCCTTAATTTGTCAGCAATTTTGGGAAGCTAAATAACTTCGGAAAATGTTTGTTTAAAATTTGGTTGAGCTCCCCGGCTGGACGAACCGTGCTTCTGAGAGAGAGAAAGAGAGATGGATAGAGAGAGAGAGAGGGATAGAGGTGGAAGGTAGGAAGGAGCGCGCGTGGGTATGAGAGAGGCAGACGCCGGCGTACGTGACACGGCCTGTCGCAAAGTTTTTCCTAAACATGGCCTGGGCACGTGCTTGCCGGCTGCCGACGTTCAACCGAGGAAATTTTTCCAGCAATTACCGGCCCGTTAAGGGACGAGATACGAGGCGATGTTTATTGAGGGTGAGCAAACTCGTCGTTTAGAAGCGCGAAAATCGGCAATTTGTCACGTAGAAACGTCACCCAAGTTTTCGTATTGAAAACTTGAGGGAAAGATCACGTAGGCAAATTGCTTAGATTTTCGAGGTTCTCAATCTGCTGTTTGACATGCAACAAGTAAAGAAGTTGAAATTGGCACTCCATCATCAAGACAATCTAATTCATTAGTAGAACTATTTTTTCCGTTATCAGAGATACCAGTCACAAATGGCTCTTGATTAGAAAGTTCAGGCATATTAAAATTTTCATAATTTCTATTTGAATCTATTGAAACGCTACTTGTATTTTTGAGATTATTATCACTTGATGATAGAACACCAAATTGAGGGCAGTTATCTACGTTACGTGGGTTATCGTCTGCAATTAACCGCATGTTTAATATTACAAATCGCAATCCACTTTTTTCTGATATCATTGTTTCGCGGAAATCTGTGAAATCGTTTATTCAAATACGCCGGGGGATTATCTGGCGTATATTGTTTGTTGTTACATCCTGGAAATATGCACGAATATCCGAGCTTTGGTTTAGAAAATTTTGACGCAGACATATCTAACTTACGACAGCGATTGGTCAAATGAATATGCTAATTAAGCATAGTTGCAAAAAACAGCACATTCACTACTACGATATTATCACAGAGAATCGAGAGTCGTTTCTTTAAATATAATATACATATACGTCTATATACGCACTACTTTTCTTTAAACGATGGTTTTGATTTTCTCCATTACTAACGTGTAGGAAACAATCAATATTATTTTTAGTTTAGATATTTTTAAATTGAATTAATGGTACACCGGCTGCAAAGGATCGTCACTTTTAAATTAGATAGTTTTCTCAAGTTGAAAATTTT
This sequence comes from Andricus curvator, assembly GCA_932195095.1. Taxonomy (NCBI): domain Eukaryota; kingdom Metazoa; phylum Arthropoda; class Insecta; order Hymenoptera; family Cynipidae; genus Andricus; species Andricus curvator. The sequence goes on along the minus strand of CAKNYM010050163.1, from coordinate 32,318 downwards.
GGATACAAATGAAATTTGAAATTATTTCTGGAATAAAAAAAAATTTAATTTCAAATTTAAAGCAATAAAATTTGATCGTGCGAATTTGTTGCCTTATTTGAAAAACAATTCAACTTTGCAAATAAAACCGCGACTAAAACTTCTTCCGTTTTGTTAACTAGTTCGTCACTCACATTATTATTATCTGATTATTAAGCTGTTGAGGTGGCTCACAACATTTGTGCCCTTATATAAATAAAAGTCTGCTGATGACAGATATGAAATTGGAATCTATTCACTATTCAGTAAGAAAATTACTTGAGGTTCTCAAGATGTAATAATATTAAAAGTACATGTCTCTAAAAAGAGTCCTTTCTTCTGTCAGGCTATATTTTTTTATATAATGAATCATCTGACCTAAATTATTCAGAAAATTCGATGAAATCTTTTCAAATCCTTTAAAATCCCCCGAAATATAATAAAATCATCCTTTAAAAATTTTAAAAGTCCTTTAAAATGTAATTAGAGTTTTTGAAATCCCTTGAAAACTTTGCAGCATAAGAAATCTTTTCAAATGTCTCAAATCGCGAGAAATCATATAAACTGTCTGGAAAACACTTGAAATACCTTAAAATGATTAGGATATTCTATATTCATCGAAACCCTATCAAATTTGTTAAAATTTCTTACAAAACGTTCAAAAACTACTTCACACTACCAGGGGATGAAAAATTTCATTGTTAATTTAGCTTTTCAGTTGAAAATTCAACTAATTGGTTGAAAATTACACTACTTTGCTAAACTTTATTATTTTTTTGTAGGAGTTTAAACCAATTTGTTGAAAATTTGTTGTTTTTTTTCGTTGAAAGCTAATTTTTGTGAGCTGGAAATTAAACTGCTAGGTCGCAAGTTCAACATCGTTGTCAAAAATTTAATTTCGTGGTTGGAGATTGAACTCTTTTATGGAAATTAGCATTCCTTTAGTTGAAGATTAATTTTTGCACTGAAAATGTAAGTGTTCTATTTGTCCTAAAATTGATCATATTTTTGAAATGTGCGCGATCATGATGCTATTTGTTCATTGCATAAACAAGGGATATAAAAAATTATTAAAATATTGAATTATAAATGAAAAAATGGTGTATTTTACAAGGCAGAGATGAATCGAGTCTTTCGTAATCTTTCGTAAATTATATTTTCAGAATTTGTCAGTGCTTTGCTTATAAAATTAGTAAAAAATATCGAATGACACCTTTTTATGATCCACTACACATATTCGATAAAAGCAAGTAATTTTTTGTCAAAATATCACCTTGAAACCGAATACTCGATAATGATAATATAATTTTATTTGATATTATAATTTTTTTATAACAAATAATATTACTTATGAATCATTTTTCGCTTGCACACACGCCTGCCCTTTGACTCCAAAAGAAAATAAAAGTCGGAAAGTATTTTACCAAATTATAGACGGAAAAGAATGTTTATTATTTGCATTGATGTACAATTTTGAATAATAACAATGGATAATGAGGCTATGCGACTGCACTAAAAACTTAATATCCATATAAAGTATACGCTGTAGCTAAAAAATAATGAAAATTCTATTGGCAGTTAGGGCGTTGATAACCATAATACATTCGTATTCAAATCTTTCTATTCAATTTTGATCCGACCACGGATTACAAAGAATATTATATTTTAGTTTATCTTTTTCTATTGAATTAATGATACACATGCTCTAGAGTATCTGCATTGGAAGCAACTTCTTTAAACCAACGTGGAAAGATTGGGTGATGTCTGCCTACAGGACATTCGTTCATTTCAATTACAGTCATATCGTCAACTGCACCGCTTATCATGTTTATTTTTATTCTCGAACAATATGAATCTATTTTATATATTCCAAGAAGAATCCCACTATACTCCAGTATTGCAAAAACCTCACCATTGGATGTTGATAAAACAATATGTTCTCGGATTGGTACGGGCACATATCTATTCTGTCCTGCTCGCAATTTAATTGGTAAACCGGCAGGAATAACATATCTTCGAAATTCGAATTGCCGGTTTGGATTTTTCTGGGGAATAAGGCGAATATATCCAAGTTTTGCAAGTGCATATCCAAGTATTTCATGAGGAAAAGGCTTGCCCGGAGAATACCTAGACGATCTGACAGAAGAAGAAGAACTAGGATTACGTTCGACATTGGGATTCCGTTCACACTGTAGTGAATCGTAATTTGCAGAAGTTTTAATAAAACTACTTGAGAAGAGTGCTTGGCCTTTGCCTACTGGACAATCTTTTTTTTCACCTGGAGTCAAATTATCAACTGCGCCGCTTATCATATTTATTTTTATTCGCGACTTATTTCTATCTCTCCTATAAATTCCACGAAGAGTCCCACTATAATCCAATATTGCAAAAATGTCATCGTTGGATGTTGATAATACAATATATTCTCCGGACGTCACAGGTACATATCTACGCTGTTCTGCGATAAATTGAATTGGCATACCGGCAGGAATAACGTATCTTCGAAATTCAAATTTCCGGTTTCGATTTGTGCGAGGAATAAGCCGAAAATATCCAAGTTCTTCTGTTTTACATCCAAGTACTCGATCTGAAGAAAGCTTGCCCAGAGGAGAAATGGATCTGGCACGAAGTGGAGGCTCCTGAGGAGATGTACGGTCAGGTGAATGATGTGTGGCAGAAGGAAAACCAGGCTTAGGTTCGCCAGTAGGACTCTTGCTAGCAGGAAACCTGGACCTGCCACGAAAAGGAGCCTCCTCTGGAGAAATCCGGTCAGGCAAATGTTTTTCTCCAGCAGCAGAAGAAGAAGAAAAAGAGGGGCCAGCATTACGTTCGCTATGAGGTTTCTCGTCGGGCTGTGAACTGCATTGTGCAAGAAGAAATAGAAGATTCCTTTCATTTTTGTTCAGTATATTCAATAAAAATTATGAGAAATAATTTTTTATTTTAAGACCTCCGCACCGTTCATTTTTCTCGTTAAATAAACATATACTTTTTGTAGAGGACGAGTGCATAAACACCTTAATAAACTTAATGACAATAAAGGATTTTCTGCTATACAAAAACCTATATAAAGAAAACGGTTTTTAATATATCCAATTCTTTGGAGAATATGTTTTTACTCAGTTTTTACTGTCAATTAACATTTAGCACACAATTATTTTAAATAAGCCAGATAAAGGGTTGAATTGCAATTATTTAAAAATTCCATAAAGAAGAGTTGAGCGTCAAAACTTTCAAGTTGAAAATGAAATAGGCTCACCTTGTTTGAATTCAACTTAACTCATTGTTTTATTTTTGGGATTTCTTCTAAATTTGTTAACATTCTCCTGGAATTCTTATGAACCTCATTGAACTCTTTTGAATTTAAAAGAACATTAGACATATTACTAATATACGTTAGTCACTTTTAGTTAGTTTAAGTCACATTTGTGGTTAAAAATTATTGTGTCGAGGAACTGTATTTAAAAACAAAATCTCATTTGCCCCCCGCCACCAATACTTTTACTACCTGTCTGAGAGCCCAACGAATATGTGTCCATGATTTGGTGCCGATTGATAAAAAACTATGGATTTACATAAGCATCATACGTTTTAGGCCACTTGATTTTATATATTATATAATAATATATAATATAATAATACATATATACATATACGATTATCCCCTTTTATATTAACATCATTGTAAATAATTTAATTGCAATTTGGTAATCCATTTTTAAGGAAATTCATCATTTTTTCTTGTTATTTTATATTTTTTGAAATTGTTAAAAATTCGACTATTTTATAGAAAATGTTTTCGTAGGTTTAAAATTTAACCATTTGATTAGTAATTCAGAACTTGTCGTTAAAAGTTAATTAATTTTAGATAAAAATCAAACTATTTTCCTCTCCTAGGGGCTGTAACACCTTGTAGTTGGTGGGGAGGCTTAGGCGTATGGGATATGGGGGTCAAAAGGACCTCAGCCTGCATTCTTATGGATATGAATGAAAGGATTCCTAATAACGGGCTCTCCTGGGTGAGAAGAAAAGGGTCCCTATAAACGGGCTCTCCTGGCATGTGTAATTATGGTTTTGCAGAGGGGCATGGCTGCGAGGCACACAGGTATCTCGCTAAACCAAAAACCATAGTTAGTTCGAAATACCATAAGGGGATTACGGGGAACTGGTCTTTCTTGTTACAGGGACACCAAGGCGGCCAAACCGAAGGCCTGCATACTGGCGAAGGGACTTAACGCTGTACCGACACGCAGTAATGACCTACTGCAATACCTAATAACCACTGATTTAGATATTCTTAACACGGGGAACACCCTGACGTTCCGTAACTCCGTCAGGGAGGAATTTATTGACATCACTCTCTGCACCAGTGGTTTTAGGGATAATATCAAGAAGTGGAGAGTTTCAGATGAACCCGCACTTTCAGATCACACACAGATAGAGTTCGTGTTGAAATCCGTTGTAGCCTATGGCCCTAAATAGGTCAGAAATCGAAGAAGAGCGGGTTGGGATCAGTTTTCCACGGAACTAAGAAGTGCACTTTCAGAGGTTCCCAGGTCAATTCGAGACGTGGATACCCTGGAGATGCCAGCCAAGTTTTCACGGAAGCCATCAAAGCTACTTATTAAACCAATTCTCGACCTACAAAAGTCCGAAAGACTGGGGAGACACACTGGTGGAATGGGAATTTCGAAGAGCTTCGCAGGGAAACCAGGAAGAGATTCAGACGTGCCAGTACTGGCAAAACGAAGGAACTATGGACGTCATTCACAAAGATGAGGGACGAATACAGGGGTGCAATACGTAAGGCAAAGCAAGAGAGCTGGACCAACTTTTGCACAGACATCGAGAAGGGAGCTGAGGCGGCTAGACTGGATAGGCTGCTTTCTCGAAATCTGGACGCTATTCTCGGCAATCTGAAATTTTCCGGCGGGGGGTATTCAGAGTCAGATGGGGATACCTTGGCTCACCTGATGAAGGCAAATTTCCCGGGCTTTTCAAGATTTAGAGAGAAGGGGACGACACCGCAGAGGCAAACAAAGTCGCCTGCGTCCCAATTGGGCCCAAATCGGCGGCTGGCCAGCGAGATTGTCAGCCCCCGCCAGGCTCAGGTGAGCCCTGAAGTCTTTCAGTCCTTACAAGTCTCCTGGCCCTCATGGCATATATTCAGTCCTCTTACAGAGGGCTGGAGAGATCATCACAGGGCCGCTAGTGAGACTTGCTAGGGCTAGTATGACGTTGGGATATGTCCGGGGGGCATGCAGGTGTACGAGAGTAGTCTTTATTCCAAAAGCAGGTAGCATCGGTTATACCTCAACCAAGGATTCTCGGCCCATCAGCCTAACATCTTGCCTACTAAAAACAGTGGAAAGACTTGTAGATAGATATATCCGCGATAAGGTCTTGTCAAGTAGGCCACTTCACAAGGAGCAAAACGCCTACAGGGCTGGTCACTTGACGGAGACGGCCCTAAGCAGAGCAGTGAATCTAATTGAAGGTCAACTGCAGGAGAAAGGCCGCGCGATTGGAACCTTTATGGACATCGAAGGAGCCTTCAATAACACCTCTGAAGAGATGATCAGGGCGGCCATGATTACACATGTTGTGCCTATTGCAGTCGTGGAATGGACTTGCCACATGTTGGGCAACAGGAATCTAACTACGACTAAGGGTGATGCCACTCTATGTGGAACCATTGACTAGGGATGTCCGCAGGGAGGAGTTTGATCGCCCTCACTGTGGTGCCTAGTAGTGAATGAACTGCTTCGTCTTCTTTCGAGTCAGGCCCATCACGTCATAGGCCATGCGGACGATATACTGGTTATCGTGCACGGTCAGCCTCTGGATGCGCTCTTCGGAGTAATACAGCAAGCACTGATGATAGTCGATTCATGGTGCAAGAAAACTGGATTATCGGTTAATCCGAGAAAGACAAACGCGGTTATTTTCACCAAAAAGTACAAATGGGGAACCACGAGTACATTGAAACTTGGAGGACAACAACTGGAAATCAAAGAACGAGCTGAATATCTAGGAATCATTCTGGATAAGAAGCTGCCCTGGAAAACCTGGAAAACAAGTGCAAGAAGATAGTAGCGACTCTATGGCTCTAAGGAGAGCCATAGGGAAAAGCTGGGGCTTGAAATCGGATACAGCATGGTCGAGCTGTCCAGTGTGAAGTCTCGACTTGAAAGGATCAGGGGACTGATTTTGAGAGGCATCACTGGAGCTTTGAAGTCGACACTCACGATGGCACTGGGAGCACTAATGGGTTTGGAGCTCTACCATCTTACCATCAAGGCCGTAGCTGCGAAGGCGGCCCAGAGGCTAAATTCGGTAAATGACAGAAGGATTTTGACAGCAGTGAAGATCCCAGTCGACATCGCGAGAAGGCCGACCCTGAACATGCCCAGGGATAAAATGGTCAATTGCTACCTCTTCGACAAGAAGTATCGAGTTAGCGTATTCACGAATAAGGAGTGGGTTAACGGCGACGCACACCTGCCCAGTGATGGAGACAACTGGTTTACAGAAGGGGAATGGGCTTCACAATCGAGATGGGTCCTACGCCACAGTTCTACAATCTGAGATTATGGCCATACTCCAGAGCGCCTAAAAAGCAAAATAGTATGCCAATAAAAGGAACATCTGTATCCGCTAACACAGCATAGCTGCTATATTGGCCTTGAATGGAACAACGACCACGTCGCTATTAGTATGGGAATGCTTTGAGGCACTAAATATGTTAGCGACGGAAAACCTAGTCACTTTGCTATGGATCCCTGGACACAGCGGTATCAAGGGCAATGAGATATCGGATAGGCTAGCCAAGCTAGAAACAGGAAGAAATTTTACTGGACCCAAGCCAGTTTTAGGTATTTCCAGGATATCAGTTACTGAAGAAATTGATAGTTGGCTGGCTGAGGAACATCAGAATGAGTGGGATTTCGTCTCTTGTTGCAGACAGGCTAAAACACTCTTGGGCTCAAATCTTAACTCTAACCGAGCAAGGGAAATACTCAAGCTCGGGAGGAACGTAGTCAAAGTCCTAACAGAAATGTTTATAGGACATGGGAACCTAGGATATCATGGACATAAGATAGGGCTTGCAGAAAGTCCCCTCTGTCGTCTGTGCGGAAAGGGTAATGAGACAGCTACTCACATCCTTTGTGACTGCCCTGCGGTTGCGGGGAAACGTCTAATACTAACAGGCAATTACTGCATCAGTGAGTCAGAGATATCAGGTAACAGCGTGGCTGCGGTCCTCTCTCTATGGAGAGGGCTTTGGGGTCATGCTTAGTCTCACAAGGGGACGCAAAGGGATTACCCAAGCGTCAGGGGATGTTAAGGTCTCAACCCAGAACTAATAATAAAAAACTATATGCATTATTATGTTACAAAGTAATTTCTTTGTTGTAAGCTTAATAGTACATTATGCACCAAGGGCGAAAAGAGGGACATTATGCATGAGTGTATCTTTCCAGTGCGAGTCGTAGGAACCGACCTTAAGTATCGCTTTTCAAGTTCTCAGTTCTCAGGTGGTACTTAAATGAGACCAGTGGTGGGAACCCAGAGCCGTTTATTTTTAAACTGAAAATAACAGCATGAAGTTATTCTATTCAAAAATAGGACGCGA
>CAKNYM010050163.1:12681-24264 GCA_932195095.1 Andricus curvator | reverse complement strand
ACTGAAAATAACAGCATGAAGTTATTCTATTCAAAAATAGGACGCGAAAAAAATTAAACCGTAAAAAAATAAATCTCTAATTTTTACAGTAAATTTATATGAATGGCTATTATATGACTACAAGCTATAAAGGGTGGCTTTAGGTTCGCTCCACAGCCCTGATAAATAGCCGTTAACAACTGTATGCATCGAAAATTTCCCCTTGCAGATAATGATATCATTTGACATTATTTATTACGTTCATTCCAATTAAGACATTGTCATCTCAAATAGAAGGTAAAAGGTTTTATGTAAAAATTTAGTCAACACGACAACTTTTTTATTCCTAGCAACTTTCGCATATGTTCAATTACCTACTGAGGTAAAAATAAAAAACAAATTTGACAAGTGCAGAAATTTTTTTTTAATTCATTTTTACGCTTTATTTCGATCTACATATATTATTCTTATAAATGGAATTTACATGGATGAGGAAGAAGTAAGCGACGGGAGGAGAAGTAGAAGTATGTGAGTGGAATTAGGAGAAGTATAGGATGGAGAAATACCGGAGAAGTAAGGGAAGTGAAGGGATTGAAAGAGTGGGATGTGAGGGGTTGGCATTTTGGAGAAGCGAGTGTACTTGTGGGATGTGAGAGGAGGGGAAGTAGAGAAAGTAGAAGTCAGGAAATGGAGGAGGTAGAAAGTATGAGAAGTGAGGGATGTGAAGAAAGTTAGGGGTTGTATTGTAGAGGAGGGTGAGGTAAGCGAAGTAAAGATGTTATATTATTATATTTGTCTTTATTCAAACAATAGGTAGGTAATAGTGATACTTGTAAACAGGCTACGTCACATCCATCAAGGTAACGTATTTAGAAGATGTTTTTCTCCAAATTTATAAAATTTCAATATTTACACATATAATCTATTTTAACTTGCTTTCTTCGCACCTCGTGCCTCGGTTTGCAGAAAATATTTATTCAATTTTTAATGAATTTTAATAAACAGGAGCTCATTTTATTCCTTAATATATTTTCAGCATTTCCATTCTTCACATTTTTATTAAATATTAGTTAACAAATTTTTTGATTCGCAAAGCGGATAAAGTTCTCAAGTTTTTCGACACGCCGATTACGAATATGATAGTGAAAATTGGCGCAAATTTGATTTTTGTGGGAACAACCATAGAAAACGTATATCAAAATGCACATTTTACGTTATTTTAATTTTTAGCATATGAGTAACAGTTTTCGGGATATTCGAAGTTGGATATGGAAAATGACAAACATTTCATATATCCATTAATCGTTGGAAATGGGAAACTATGTGATCTACACTCACTCTGTAGCCATTCACAGAAGTGCATTCATGCCCCCCTCCATTCCTCCCTTCCTCCCTGTGAATTTGATATCTTGAATTTATGCCAAGAAAATTTCAGAAATCTTTTCGCGTTCCCCAGATATGAGTGAAAATGTTGAATTGTGTCTGCGTTGGGTTTAGATCGGACTGCTGAGTTGAACTCGTGTTAGAAAATTCGCGAAATTCTTTAGGAATAAAAATTGTTCAATCTGTAAGTTACTAGTGTACGACAAGTTCATGAATGTCTATTTTGTTTTTGCAAAATAAGGTGTTGTCCCATCTGATGTCATGGTGGTAAAAGTGTCTAATAACCACACCTTTGATGTTGCACTCTTCCATACCACCCGGTATGCAGATTGGTTGAGACCTCGGACATACCCGCAAAACTTTCAAGGCTATCAAGTTTTCATACGTATGTGCATAGGCTCTCGTTTCACTTTTAGTTTCCTCATGCGGAAAGAACCAATTTCCGGTCATAATCCTACACATGTAGTTCCTTGAAAAGTCTATTTAGTCATAAATTTTCAAATAGAATAATGCTGACAATGTTTGTAAGGAAATCATAAAGCTGAGAAAGGGATAGGGTGCGACAGAACTTTTCCCTTCCCTTTTCTAGCTCGAAAAATTATGATTTCAAATACAAAATTTGATTTGTCTAATTTGTCTTTGTGTTAAAAATTTCTTTTGTATTTTTATCATTTCGTACTTTTTGTAAGTTTCTATTTTTAAAATAATCAAAATGAAGACTTTTTTGTTCTATTATTCAAAAAAATCACTAATGCTTCTACTCGATATCGAATTCAGAGCTAGTTTCATATTTTCTTACGCCCTTTCCCATTTGCCTACACTATTTCATATTTCCCTACGCCTCTTCCTTCTTTCCCACGTTACTTCATATTTTTTTACTCCTGCGACCTAGGAAAAATATGAAAAAAGCATGGAAAAATATAAAATAGCGACGGAAAAAGCAAGGGGCGTGGGAAAATATAAAATAGCGTGGGGAAGTACGGAAAAGCATAGGAAAAAAGGAATAGGGTTAGGTAAACATAAAATAAGGTGGACAAAGAGAACAGACGTGGGGAAATATAAAATAACTTGGGAAAAAATGAAGAGGCGTCGAAAAATATGAGAAAAGCATGAAAAATATGCAACAGCCTCGGAAAAAAGAAAAGGCATGGGAAAATATGAAATAGGAATGGAAATAAGGAAGGGGAGTGGAAAAATATTATAAAACCGTAGGAAAGCATGAAGTTTCTTTTTTCTAAGTATTTCATATCTCTTGATGTTGAAATACAACGAAATCACTATTTCTTGAATACTTGAGGAGAGATAACATCAGAAGCATGCACGTAATTTGACATCTTTCTTAATTATCGTTATATGGTGGAATATATTGCTGAATTTTAATGCGTAGACAAATGCCTACACAGTAAAAAATAATGTTCAAAATGATACCGAAATCAGTATCATTTTGATATGCAACAATAGTGATACCTAATTCAAGAGCATTTTGAATGAATGATCGAACTGCTAGATCACATCGATAATGATCGAGATTCGAGATCACTGTCTGGCTGAGACAAGATGGCCGACGCTGCCGGTTTGGAGCGGGTTACTCTCTGATTACGTGTTTCAAACGTGTTTGTACAGTGACGTTAAACGTGGTAAACTGATTGAGTTCCTAAAAGTTTTTTTGTGGATTAATGAAAGGAGAGGGTAAGTGTTTAACTCTGTAACGTGGTGGTCTGCCACTCGTTGCTGATCCTCCCCCGAGACCTAACAATCGGCATAAAAATATTCACGGCCGGCACTGACTCGAAATGATTTAATTAAGGAATGAGAATGAGAGAATCTGTATTGTGGGAATGAATGGAAAAGAGGTTGGATAGGTCAAAGATTAGGTATAGTTAGTTAGTTTTATTGTTAGATGAATGTACATTTAAATTAGGTTAGTTTAGAAACCGGAAAGAGTTAATCTGAGGATTTGTCATGCTACCTTGAATCTAGGCGTACGAAAATGAGAATCAAGTAAAATCCTGAGAAGAGAAAGAAGAACTGCTGATGAACTGTCACTCAACCTTACTCAACCTCCCTTCAGAACACTACAACATGTGCCGCCGCACTGCCGATGTCAACGCTGCACTTTTGTGACACACTGCTATTTGATTTCGGGCCTGTCCAATAATATCTTCCGGCTCGAGTCGAATAATCTATACTCACTAGGATTATTATAACTACTCACGACGTACCGGACCATATTCTTTCCGGCACACGTCAAAACAAACTGGCGCAGCCATCTTGCCAAAAATATCGAGCCGGCATACCACCAGGGGGACACCCAGCCCAGTATAACGATGGAACAACTGGATGCAGAGAAAAGAGGGCGGCACCTGACGAGAGGGAAATTCTGGCGGAACTGACGGAAGTGGGGAGGCCGAGAGCAGCGGAACGAACGACAGACCAGTGTCGGCCGTCGACGAAAGAACTTTTACTCTGAAAACGTACTTTTGCCACGGAGCAATTTAAAAAGGAACGGGTGTAACTACGGAGAGCGTCTTGGATTCAAGGTAGGCGTCATAGACGTTTTGTCTATCTTCTTACCTCCAGATTGATTTTCTTTTGTTTCTCGTCATGAGCCGCGGTCATTTCAGCGCTTGTTGAGTGTTAGCAATAATGTTTAATATCTCTGAGAGTAAATGTTTGTTGAGTGAGTTAGTTGATTTGATTTTTTTTTGAGATTATGAATCTTGTCAAATAGTAAACTCTTTTATACCGAATCATTTAAGTGTAAGCCATGTTAGTGTAGTTAAGCCAAATTTTAGTGTTTAATAAATATAATATTTTAAAGTATTATTTAAAGAAAAGGAAAGGTGTCAAGATGTTTTCTCGCCCCTACTAATCCCTCTACCCTTCTGGCCAGGGACTTTTCTAAGAGTTTATCATTTAATTGCCCTTTTTTTTGTGAGTGACGCTGTAAGAGCGTCTGGCGCCTGACAAGGTAGGTGATGTTAAATTCATGTAATATCATTACCGAGGACGCCAGTTTGTCCACTAATTTCCCCTTTTGTCGCTTATAAATGAAATTGGTGTTACAACTCATATTTTTACCTATTTGCATTAATGCAACAATACAAAAAATTTGATTAGTTTGTGTCGTGCCAACTTAACCTGTGAAAAAGCTCAATCCATCTGAACTCCAATATTACGGTGCATTTATACCTCTGTCCGTCCGACCGGTGCAGGCAGAAAGTACATAAGAGTAAAAGAGATAGAGAGCGGAAAATTGGAAAAACAGTACTCTCTATCTCTTTTACTCTTATGATTTTCTGCCTGCACCGGTCGGACGGACAGAGGTATACATGCACCATTATGGAAAACAAAGTGTCTCGTCGTCCCGAAATTCGAGATAAGTAGTCAGTTACTTTTCATGAGCTCCGATCATGAGAAATGCGCCAAGTTTTGTCTCATTTGTGTCTTCCTTTGATTCTGTCCAGCTGAAACAAGATTGCCGACGCTTTCGGTTTGGAGCGGGACTCTTTGATTGCGTGTTTCAACGTGTTCGTACTGTGACGGTAAACTGATTTGACTTTCTAAAAGTTTTTTTGTGGATTAATAAAGGAGACGGTAAGTGTTTAACAGATATTTTCACTTATTTGCATTAGTGCAACAATTCAAAATTTTTTTGATTAGTTTGTGTCCTATGCCAAAATATCCTGTAAATTAAAATTCTACAATCCATCCGAACTCCAATATTGTAGAAAACAAAGTGTCTCGTCCCGAAATTCGGGATGAATAGTCAGTTATTTTTCCTTTGATTCAATAAATTAAAATTGTTTTTGAAAAATCGTAAAAATTGATAAATATTTAGTCATACAAAATTTTGTAACAATTGGCATATATAATATTTTATTAATATGAACTGAAGTCCTTTTTTTTTCGATCGGCCAATATTAAATTGTGCTTTCCAGCATGTCAAGTGTTCCCACCTAAAATTATTGTTTTTTCTTCGATCGGGTGGAAACTTTGCTGAGTTATAGTCCTAGTGACCTACATTAAATCAGAAAACTAAACCATAGGTATATATGTGTATCAACCGTTGTCAATATACAGGGGCTTGGAGTTTTCGCTTTTCACACAAAAGTTAGTGTAACTTCTTTTAGGATAATCCGATTGAACCCTTATTATAGTGTTTTAGAAGGCTCTTTTCATGTACTTCGAGACTATCATAACATTTTTTTTCATCTCGAATTTTTTGAAAATCAAAATTAAAATTTATTTTTTGCACAAATTAACTACTTGGTGTAAAATTAACTTCTATTTTTAAAATTCACAGTGTCTGGAGAAAAATTCAACTGTTTTTGAGAAAATTCATCTATTTTGTTGATATTTCATCTTTTTGGATAGAAAATTTATCTTCTTTTCTGAAAATTCATCTTTGGCTGCCGATTGAACTATTTTCTTAAGAATTCGCCTCTTTGGTTTAATTTAACTGGTAAAAAATTCGTTTCTTTTTGCTGAAAATTAATTTTTAAATTGAAAATGTAATTATTCCATTTTTGGTTGTAAATTCTTTTTTAGCTGGAAATTCAACTGTTTGAAAATTCAACTATTCTGATAGAAAATTCAGATATTTATTTTTGGGTGGAAAATTCGTCTTTTTGGGTTTAAAAATTCATCTTATTGGTTGTTGATTGAACTACTTCGTTAAAAATTCATCTCTTTGCTTTAATTTAACTGTCAGAAAATTCGTTTTTTTTTGTTGAAAATTAATTTTCAAACTGAAACTGTAATTATTTCATTTTTGGTAGAAAACTCATCTTTTTTAGTTGAACATTGGACTATATGGTTACATTTTCAACTATTTTGGTACAATATTCAACAATTTTGTGAAAAATTCATGTGTTTTGTTGAAAATTCATCTTGTCGAGCTGAAAATTAATCTTTTTTTTTAAATCATCATTTTTATTGAGGATGCAACTATTTTCTTAAAAATTCGTATTTATTAGTTGGAGCTAACATTTTAAGAGTTTTTTTTGGTTTAAAATTAATTAAAAAATTACATTATTGTTTTCCTACATGAAATGCGAAATATTACATCTTTTTTGTTTGAGAACTGAACGATGCTTGGTTGAAAATTCAACTTTTTTGTTAAAAATCTAATTATTTTGTTGAAAATTCAACTATTTGTTATGTGGTCAAAAATTTTGCTGAAACCTTGGCAAATCATTGAAATCTTTGTCTCTTTGTAATCTATCTGAAATATTTGTGAAATAATTAAAATATTTCCGAAATCTTTGAAAATACTTGAAATATTTGGTAATATTTGTGAAATTCTTGAAATATTTGGGAAATCATTGAAGTGTTTGTGAACTCTTTTAAATCTATCAGAAGTTTTTCAAATCTTTGGGAAATCTTTGTACAATATTTGAAATTTATCTGAAAACTTTGCGAAATAATTTAAATTTTTGTTCAATCTTTGAAATCTATCTGAAATCTTTGTGAAATAATAGAAGTCTTTGTAAAAAAATTTTAATCTATCCGAAAACTTTGCAAAATATTAAAAATATTGGTTGATATTTGTAAAATTATTTAAAACTTTGTAAAGTCTTTCGGAAATCATTGAGATCTTTCTGAAATCTTTGAAAATATTTTTGAAATATTTGGCAATATATGTGAAATTATTGAAATCTTTGGGAAATCATTGAAATCTTCACGTAATCTTTGAAATCTATCTGAAATCTTTATGAAATCTTCAAGAAATCATTGCAATTTTGTCAAATATTCGGAAAATCTTTGGAAATCTTTTCAAAATATTCAAAATATGTGGTAATATTTGTGAAATTATTCAAATTATTGTGAAATCTTTCAGAAATCATTGAAATCGTTGTGCTCGCTTTAAAATTTATCTGAAATCTTTGTGAAATAATTGAGGTCTTTGTGAAATCTTTTAAGTCTATCTGAAATCTTTGCGAAATATTTTCAATCTCTGTGAAATCTTTGACAAATCATTGAAGTCTTTCTGAATATTGGAAATATTTCGTAATATTTGTGAAATTATTGAAATCTTTGGGAAATCATTGAAGTCTTTGTGAAGACTTTTAAATCTATCCCAGATCTTTGAAATCTTTGAGAAATCATTGACATCTTTATGCCATCTTTGAAATCTATCTGAAATCTTTGAAAATACTTGAAATATTTGGTAATATTTGTGAAATTATTGAAATCTTTGGGGAATCATTGAAGTCTTTGTGAACTCTTTTAAATCTATCCGAAATTTTCGAAATCTTTGGGAAATCATTGAAATCTATGTACAATCTTTAAATTTATCTGAAAACTTTGTGAAATATTTGTAACTTTTGTTCATCTTATCCGACATCTTTGTGAAATCTTTATAAAATCTTCGGGAAATCATTGCAATTTTGTAAAGTCTTTGTAAAATTTTTACCAAATGTTTGGTAATATTTGTAAAATTATTAAAATCTTTGTAAAATCTTTCGGAAATCATTGAAATCTTTGAAATATTTGGTAATATTTGTGAAATTATTGAAATCTTTGGGAAATCATTGAAGTATTTGTGAAAACTTTAAAATCTATCCGAGATCTTTGAAATCTATCTGAAATTTTTGCCATATATTTGAAATCATCTTTAAAAATATTTGCGAAATATTTGAAATATTTGTGAAATATTCGGTAAAATTTGTGAAATTATTGAAATCTTTGTGAAATCTTTGAGAAGTGATTAAAATCTTTGTTCAATCTTTAAAATCCATCTGAAATATTTGTGAAATAATAGAAGTCTTTGTGAAATCTTTTAAAATCATCATAAATCTTTGCGAAATATTTGAAATCTTTATGAAATCTTCGGGAAATCATTGCAATTTTGTCAAATATTCGGAAAATCTTTCGAAATCTTTTCAAAATATTTGAAATATTTTGTAATATTTGTAAAATTATTTAAATCTGTGTGAAATCTTTCAGAAATCATTGAAATCTTTGAAAATATTTTTGAAATATTTGGTAATATTTGTGGAATTATTGAAATCTTTCGGAAATCATTGAAATCTTTCGGAAATCATTGAAATATTTGTGAAATATTTTTAATCTATCCGACATCTTTGCGAAACCTGTGAAATCTTTGGGAAATCATCGAAATCTTTTAGCAATCTTTGAAATCTTTGTGAAATCTTTGGCAATATGAATTTAATACCTGCATTTATTATTGATTATTTACTATTTATTGTTTAAGTATTACTTATTATTTATGTTCAATTTTTACATAGTATAATATTATTATACTGTGTATAAATTGTACTATTCAAGATTGTAAGTCTATGCCCCTGCCCTCCTCTAAAAAAAAGGCTCCACCGCTTCTGATGCATTTGTGTAATCTATAATTCCGAAGCTATCAGCAAAATTTACAAGATGTCAAATTAAAAACTAATATAAATAATTGGTATAATGTAAGGTTTATGTAAGCTGCAATATGGATGTCAACTCACGCCAAAGACTGCAGTGCAATTACTGCAACCAGGATTTCGCTGATAGAAGAGGATTTAATCGACATGCATTTGAATTTCACGCGCATTTGCCCAATTTTCAAGTTGAATGTGGGATACAAGACTGTCGTGCCATTTATAAGAAATATGGATCTCTTCGATCGCATATGTCCAGAATGCACAGAGACACTAACAATCAGAGAAATAATATCTTTATTCCATTGCAAGGCGGAGAAGAAAATGTTATTTCTGATGAGGAGAATGCAATGCAGAATATAGATGCGATTCCTGAAGAAGTCGTGAAAGTTAATGTGCCAGATGCAGGAAAACATGCTGTTGGCTTATTTATCTTAAAAACACGAGGTAATTCTAATATGTCACAAAAACTGATACGAAGCACTTTGCAAAATATGCAGAGCGTAGTTCGTACACATGTTAAGTCATCTTTAGAATACGTCAGTAATGTTTTAGCACAAGAAGCCAACTTAAACTTGGGTGATTACATTGACATTGAAGAGGAAGTGCAATCAGTGGATTGCATTTATGGACTAGACAGTTTGTACCAGCAGAATAAATACATTGACGAATATTTTAATATTCTTCATCCGTCTAATGTCGAGGTGGGAAGACAATTTAAAGTCAGTGGCTCTTCTACAAACGACACGAATCCGGTCACGAAATTGAAAACTGAGACCATGAGTTATATTTCGATATCAGAAATTATAAAGAGATGGGTGGCAAACGAATCCTTTTTTAACGTTTTACGAGGACAAAATCTAGATAGAAGATTTTTTGTATCGTACAGCGATGGTTCACATATTAAAAATCACCCTATTCTCTCAATGCACAATGGTGGTCTCCAACTATTCCTATATTTTCATGAAGTCGAAATGTGTGACGGACTTGGATCAAAGTCGTCATTAAAGCATAAGTTGGGAATGTTTTATTTTACATTGGCAAATATTTCTCCCGAATATCGCTCATCCTTACCCTTCATATGCCTGTTTGCAATAATGCGCTATACTGACATTAAAGAGTACGACTTTACGGAATTGTTAGAACGAGTAGTAGAAGACATACAGAACATGCAAGAAGGTATCCTTTTACCTAACGGAAAATCTGTCCACATTGGATTGTGCGCTATGACAGGTGACAATAAGGGCGTGCATAAAATATTGGGATTAAAGGAAGCTTTCCGTCACTCGTGTCGATTTTGTCATGCCACTTTTGATCAAATTAGAAGCTTACATGAAGAACATGAGGCTCTCTTGCGAACACCAGAATCATACGACACACAAGTACAGGCAATCGAGAACGCTGTAGGAGCAGCAAAGGAAAGATTAAAATCGGAATATGGAATTAAGAAACGATGTATCTTGAATGAAGTAGTCGGATTTAATGTCTCAGGTTCAGCTCCACCAGATGCAATGCACGATTTTCTAGAAGGTGTACTTCCTCTAATGATAAAGATACTATTAAAACTATTATGCAATGTAGAAAGAGTAGTCAAACTAGATGAATTGAACAACAGGATACAAAATTTTGATTTTGGTTACAGTGAAATGTGTTCAAAGCCGTCCAAAATAAAACAACAACACCTCACAAAAGGTAAATTACGAAAATCAGCCACTCAAGTGTGGTTGCCCGGACATATGCTACCACTCATTCTGAAAGATTTCGTTTTCGCAAATAATCCATATTTAAAAAACTATCTGTATCTTTTGGAGATAATGGATATAGTATTCGGCCGTATCAATATTGTTCGATGAGACTGGAAGCAAAACATCAAAGTTTCAAAAGAATTTCACAGGCTATGCGTAATTTTAAAAACTTGCCAAAAACACTAGCTGAAATACATCAGCTTCTACAAGCGGATGTTTTGTCGAATTCGTTAATAAAAAAAAACAACATTTGGACGTGAACAGAAAATTGGAGTATTAAACGTTCCTTTTCAGCACCTTTTTCCAAATGTGCTGTTATTGCGCACAACAAAATCGGTCAAATTGAATGGTATAAAATACATGGCCAAAAAATGCTTTATAGCCATTGGTTATACCACAGAGAACCTTCCTATTTTCGCTAACTTGCAAGAAATCGTTTTGGAAAATATATAGCCTATTTTTATTTGCAAGGCTGTTACCACTGTGGAACTGAGCTCTGAGCTTATGGCATATGAAGTTTATATGAACAATGATTTCGTCAAGTATACGATAGACGATCTTAAAACCCATAAGGTTTTTCATTCTCACGTAGTCCAAAACCGTAGCTATATTTTTGTCAAGCAATGCTTCAGTGACATGTACTGATTGCAATAACGGGTAGCTATTCGAAAACTTCCATATTTTTCCTTACTTTGTCTTCATTTTTAATTTAAAGTTCATTTCAGCATAATGGAGTTTGTTGAAGATTCCAGGGGAATAAAGAGAGGCCATTGCACTCTCTGCAACGAATGTGTTTGCTATGAACGCAGACCGGCAAAAATTTCATCTTCATCGCTGTGTGGATATTGTGATTGTCCACCCACTAAACACAGGAAAGTTGGTTAGTAACAATAAGAATTGTACCAAAGTTAGGTTTCAAAGAATATTTTCTGACTAGAAGACACTGCAAAGAGTTAATTTTATCACCTAAAGCATCTACTGTCCTGTTATGAACGACCTGCTATTCAGTTAAAAGTTCTTGATAGTAAAAATAATTTTGTTAAACCATTTCCAAAGGACAATCAATGCTTCAGGTGATAAAATTAACTCTT
>CAKNYM010050163.1:0-12671 GCA_932195095.1 Andricus curvator | reverse complement strand
TGATAAAATTAACTCTTCGAAGGGTCTTCAAGTCAAAAAATATTCTTTGAAGTCTTATAAATTCATTGAACAACGTTCAAGGTTATAAAGAAGGCAATGATTCGCAATGACAAATCAAATGGAGCTCTACAGGTCAACACTGCCAATAAAATTCAAAACGGAAGAGAAGCTGCCAATGAATTGTCGTTACAGGATAATGAAAATTATTTAGTAAGGCTTTATTCAGAGTTTTATTGCATGTCATGTCACATTAATAAGTAAAATTTCATTTTTTTATTGAAAAAACTACTATTATATTTTTGGTTCAGAATTGATCTCGTTGGGTTAAAAATTCCATTATTTGGTTAAAAATTCGTTTCATGTTTGGTTGAAAATAAAATTTTTATAGACTGACAATTAAACTATTCCATTTTTGGTTCAAAATTTATCTTTTTAAGTTGAAAGTCCAACTTTTTGATTGAATATTCTTCTTTCTTAGTAGAAATTGAATCTTCTTGGTTGAAAAATTTATTCTTTTTGGTTGAAAATGCAACTGTTTGGTTGAAATATGAAATGCAACATGCTTTGTTTGGAATTCATCTTTTTTGGTTGAAAAGCAGATTATTTTACTTAAAGTTGAACTACTTTGTAAAACAATTAATTTTTTAATAAGGATTTATAATTACAGTTAAAAATTCAACTGTTTGCTCTTAAATTAGGTTTTATGTTGAAAATTCATCTTTTTGGCTTAAAAATTCAACAATTTGGTAGCAAATCATACTATTCTGGCAAAACAGTATTCTTCTTCGTCAAAAATTCAACTTTTTGGTTGAAAATGTAACAACTCTGTAGAAAATTAATTTTTTTTGTCAAATTTTTTTTTTATCGGAAATTGTAACTATTCCACGTTTGTCTACAACTTTATTCTGTATATTGTATAAGTTCAAGATTCAACTATTTTGTGAGAATTCATTTATTATGTTGAAAAGTTGTCTTTTTGAGTAGAAACTTAATTTTGTTTGTTAAAAATTGAACTTTTTGGTTGAAAATTCAACTGTTTCATACAAAATTCATTTATTTTATTAAAAAGTCATCTTTTTTGGGTAGGAAATTATTCTTGTTTGTTAAAAGTTTAACTTTTTGGTTCAGAATTTAACTATCTGATTATAAATTCATCTTTCTTGAATAGAAAATATCTTTTTCGTTAAAATTAATCTTTTCCGATTTAAAAGTCCACTGTTTTCTGAAACATTTGACTTTTCACCTTGAAAACTTTACTCTTCTGTTGAAAATTTATCTTTCGTGGTAGAAAAGTCATCTTTCCTAGTTAAAAATTAACTTTTTTTATGAAAACTCAACGGTCTTCTAGAAAAAGGTGTCATTTTGTCTTACAAATTCAAATATTTGATTGAATTTTAATCTTTTTTGTTTGAAAATTCGACCATTTGATTGAAAATGAATCTTTGTATGCTGAAAATTCAACTATTTCGTTAGAAATTCAACTATTTTGTTAAATTCATCATTTTGTGGTAAAAACTCATCTTTGTTGTTGAAAATTCATCCTTTTGGACTAAAAATAATCTTTTATGGTAGAAAATTCATCATTCTTGGTTAAAAATTTATCTTTGTTGATTGAAAAGTAACTTTTCTGTTAAAAATTCAACTTTCTTCGAAAATCTTTTGTCTTTTGGCTTAAAAATTTTACTATTTTGTTAAATCTTCAACTTTTTTTGGAACACTACTTCCTTTTACTCGAAAGTTAATCTGCTTGGCTTTTAATGCAATTGTTTGGTGGAAAATTAATTTTGTTGTGGTTGAAAATTCGTCTTTTTGTGTTGAAAATTCATCAGTTTGGGAAAAAAATCTTTTTTGGTTGACAATTTAACTATTTTATTGAAAATGTGATAGATTTTGGCTTTCTTAGGAATTTAAAGTGTTTCATATTGAATTCAATATTTTATCTAAATTAATTTTATTTAAAAGTATTTATAAACGTAAAATCCCTTTTTTAGCCAACGGCAACGTTACTTTCAGGAAGGGGGAGGTCAAAAAAGCCCAAATAACTGGAAAAATTTTCCGTGTGACAAGAAAGTGGCTTGGCGCCGCCAGGCCTTCAAAAAATGTACCATGTGACATCAGGCACCGCCAGGCCTCGACCACACCACTGATTTCATATCAATAATCCATTTTATAAGTATTTGCACTTAAACCATTAAGTAACAAAGATATCTTGAACGATACCCAATTGACGGAACTGTAATTTATTATACATGATTTTAATGTAAAGTACAATTTAAATGGGTTGCAACATTTTTGAATTATATAATAAAAATGTTCCCTTCGTTTTCCAGGCTAAGATGGTTTCAATTATATCAAAACCTTTACCTCTCAAATATCAGCAGTCCATAGAGGAGGGACATTTAACGAAGGTCGAAAAAGATTACATCAAAAGATTCGTCTGTCGCAGTCTAGAAACCGAGAGATTGACCTCCTCACAACATATTGTGGAAGCTGCAGTTTTATTTGTTCAACGTTATCCGTTGTTTCAAGGACCTTTGGGTTCTGGAACGGTATGCATCAAATACTCATTTTCGTATTGTTAATAGCACTAGTACAGAAATAACCTACGTTTCCGTTGAATGCGACCCATCATTTCACAAGTTTTTTTTAGGCTGATCATAAATCTGGCCTTCCTTTTTGTAATCAGGTATAGTTTAATAGTTATTCACAACTAATCTTATAATGAAAAAATGTTTACAAATTTTGTTATAGGTTGAAACGAAAATCTTGTAGACATGCGCCATGTCAACGCGGTACGTTTCTAATGAAGATTTTAAATATTACCTGCTTTTAAAATAGCTACAACGGTTTTTGAAATTATCTCTAAAAACTAAAAAATAATGGAAGAAATTCACAAAAAATGGATTATGGTTTATTTTAGGTAATATTTAGTTTCTTTAATATGAAATAGGGTCATTGTTTTCTATTTTTGTATGCCAAAGAATAATCAGAAAAAAATTTGAATTCGGATACTCCTTTGTGGAGATCTCATGAAAAATCTGCACCCCCGTTTCCTAATTGGTCAAAGTTCAGTGACGAATCAGTTTTCTAAGTCAATGATAATGACAATGAAGTCAGATTTTCCAGATTCAAAATAGCTAAGCCAATATAGCGACCAAAAAAAACACAGAGTTTGTAATTTTAAGTTATTACACTGAGTTTCATTTATATTGAACATTTTTCCACTAATAGTCCGCCATATTGGATCAGCTTTTCTGAATTTTGAAAATCTGAGTTCAGGTCCGATATCAACGACCCAAAAAGCCCTAGGATTAATAATTTTTCGAGTGCTTTGAAGCATATAGGTTGATGCATCACTGAACTTTGGCTTAGTCGGAAACAGGGGTGAACATTTTTTTTATTATACGTGCGTAAGAAATGCTATCATGTCGCGGGCAATCGGCAAATTCCCGCACTCGTTGCTCAATATACTATTGCAGGCCTCTTTAGCGAGGGGAAATTTGAGCATTTTTATTCCCAAGCCACATATCTTCCGTGCTGAGAGAGAAGGTGCAGTGGTGGAAACGAAACATGTGGATCGGGAGTAAAAATGCTCAAATTTCCCTTCGCTGAAGACACCTATACTATTCTAATATCTCCAGAACGGAGTATCCGAATTCAATTTTTGTTCAGATTATTATTTGGCATACAAGAATAAACAAATATGAGTCTCTTTCACGTTAATGAAACTAAATATAAACCGAAATTACATGTCACATGTCTAAAAGATTTTCTTTTTGACCTCTACAAAATTGGTAAACAGTTTTTTATTCCATAATTAATTTGCAAATATATATTACACTACACCAGATGGTAACAAAGGGAGGGCAGGCTCGTCCTCTGCCTAAAAAAAATACTTCTGACATGATATGTCGCATTCAACTTGAACATAGGCAATTCTTTTGATCAGTTTAATGTATTATTTACCAAAATAGATCGTTGAAGGATATAAATATAATTTTATTTTACAGAAACCAGTAGAAGTTAAAATGAAGAACTGCATCAAAAATTTGGGCAGATCTTCAAAAGATTCGAAGGGGTATAGAAAAAACTCAAAGGGATCGGCATCTGAGGTGCCCGAAAAAAATTCTGCAATAGAATCAACGACGCAGAAGATGAGGGCAGAACTGGAAAAAAATGCTTACCCATGTATAACATTACTAAAAAAGTACATGGACGAAAGCAGAGAAGACATGTACCCAGCTATAAATGTGCCAGACATAGTTAGCATTTCCTCATACAATTTGTCCCATAAATTTGTAAAATATTACTAAACTAAATGAAAATCAATATTGAAATTTCGCTTTTTATTATTACAGCTTCTTTGGGAGTTCTCTACTTTGGTAAATATCCCTGTCCATGTGCTACGAGCAAATTGGGTTGATGGTTTGAGGAAAGTGTGTGAAGGAGTGCTACAATTAGATAAAAATCAATCCAATGATATGATGACTGTTAAATTTCTTTTGGAGTTACCGAAGCGATTGTTTTCCAAAAATAACAAATGCTTGTTACAGATATATTCAGTAAGTATTTAAATATATTAGTATCATTTGAATATTGTGTCCTGAACTTTTCAGCACTTTGCTATATTTTCCTATTATGTATATTTTGCTATCTACATATTGAATGTTTTTTATTTGCATGCTTCACAGGCGGGCACTGATCCAAACGAAGCCAAACCAGATGCTGATGAAGCACCGTGCTTAGTAGGTATTGGTGACGCTGAGAAAGATATATATTTTCTTATACTTATATTATAAGTATCTTAGCTGCTTTGTGGACGGAACACCGCTTTTTTCTCAAACCGCAACAGAAGCTGTACTGCATTTAGTAGCTGCGTATTGGGTTTAAAATATTATGTACAATCCTCGATGCAAACTACAAACTATATTCATAGCAGCTATAATGGTGAGATCGAAGGCGAAGTTCGTTTTAGGAAACGATTTGTGTAATTCTATGTCTGTCACAAATCTGCTGTGCGAGGCAAAATTAGATTGTTAATTAAATTAATATCCTCTCTAAACGAGAATTCACACACTACCTACAGAAACGTTTTGTACATTTCCTCTGACCTTTTGAAAATTCATACTTCACTTCAAAGACGAATGTCTGTTCAGAAACTGAAACTACGATATTGTAAGTAGTTTTTGCGTCAAATTAGCCTATGTTGGCGTTATTTTAATGAACAAGTCAAAAAATACTTAGTTTAAAAATTAGTTTATTTTAGCTAAATGAAAATTTTGAAATCTTGAGTTGAACTTTTTTCCAAATCTATAAAAGTGTTCTGAAAATTTGAAAAAATCATAAACTGAAGAGTGAATCCTACTTTTCAAATTTAGTCCAAGGGCACGATTAAATATTATATAATTACTGAACATTCATCACAAATATTTATTCGTCCAATATAAATTTTTGGAAAGCCTAAAGTCCGAGATTTGTCGTTAACCTTTATTTGTTGAGAGATGCAACGTCAGATTCTTTTATATTCTATTGTATATCTGATTAAATCTTAAGTTCCACCTTATAAAAAATGGAGGATCACGACGATTCTCGGACTTTTGGCTCCCAAATATGTCTAGTGCACGAGTTAATATGTGTTATTGATAGCAATTACATAACATTCAATCGTGCTCTTGATTTCGATTTAAAGAGTTGGATTTACTCTTGATTTGTTGATTTTTTTTTCAAATTTTTGGAAACACTGTTCTAGATTTGGCAAAGAATTCAACTTAAGATTTCAAAATTTATATTTAGCTTTGTAACTAAATATTCTTTGATTTGCTCATTGAAATAATTCCAACCAAGGCTAATTCAACGCGAAATCTTCTAATCCTTGAAATGATTCTACTTACAAGTCGTGAATTATATATGTTTCCACACGTGTTTGAATTTTCTAGATTTGTCTTTGAAATCAAGTATGAACTTTCAAACAGTGAAAGGAAATGTACCCAAACTTTCTGTCGGTGGCGTACTTTTTGTGATACTAATTATAGATGGGTTTAATGGCATCAGATTGCTATGTATACAAACCGTCTCTGTAAAAGCCTGCTTCTTCGATTTTTTTGTTTCTCTAGAGTTGAAAAGGACCCACGGGAAAGGAGAAATAAATACAATGATACGTAGTTCATTGCGAAAGTTTTTTTTGTTTTTTTTTTCACGGAAGAATCTATTTTACTTGTAAATTAAAAATCTCAGGAATATTATGCAAAATGGGAAAGATTCGCCTTTTTGAAATGAGTATCATTTGTTGAAGAATATTAATATAATTACATATATATATATATATATGTATATTAGAAAATATTCAAAGATAAGTGTTATATACACAGGTGGAATAAATGCAAGAGATTCTTATTTTTAGAAGCCGAGTCTTTTACAATACGTATACTTTTATCTTGAAAAGATCAGTTATTTACAAGAAAACTTAATTTTTCTTCCAAAACAGACAAGTTTGCTACGAGTTATCAAGGACAACCTGTAAATATCATCAGATTTATTTCTCCTTTCACTTTGATCTTTTTAACCCAAAAGGAACAAAAAAAATGGAAAAAGCAATTTGTTGGAAAGGAAAACATGCTTTAAACTGTGATTTTGGATAACCGTCCTAAATGTACTTGTTTTTGTTAAGTATTATCTAATTCTGATCTCATACAGTACTATTATTTACATTAGATTTGTAGGTAGAGCGTTTCTGTAAAAGCTTATATATATTTTATTTTTATCATTATATCATTTCCAGCTGATGTGATACTTAACTAGAAATGACATCACATTGCTAGGTTTAGAAAACTCTATCTGTGAAAACCTATTTAAGATGTATTTAAAAATATACATTTTCCAAATCTTAACTGTATTTTCGACTTTTTGTTTCTTTCGGATTCAAAAGGACTCACGTGAGGGGAGAAATAAATCGGGTTATATTTATACGTGGTCATCGCGAAATTTTCTGTTTTGACAAAAAAATCTATTTTTCTCGTTAATGACCCAGATAACAACACGTGCCGGCACGTGATCGGCCCGACGGGCTGGAGACCAGCGTGCCTGCTAAATGCACGCGACAGGCCGGTAGAGTCGGAATGCGACCGAAGGGCGGACAACGATCCGGAAGATTAGACGCCCGTCGGTCTTGCAAACGGCGAGGAACGACGGGCCTGCGACTTGCAGGACCTCTGCAGGCTCATAGTGCGAGTAGATTCAGATCGAAAACGCGCATGCGCGTTTTCGATCAGCTGTTCTTGCCGTGTGTATCATCTCGTGTGGCGTTCACCCCTGATTTTCCCGTCGGATTTAGCGCGACGTGAGTCCTTCCGGATAAATAAAAGGATCGACGTTTCCTTTTTACACAAAATGGCGGACTGCTGTTTTTGGTTTGCCTTGCTTGCTGTGTGTTGAATAAAAAGTGGGTTAGTATATGCAACCTTGAAAAATTATAGATTGGGCGATGCGCTACTCTTCAGCGTAGAAAGGATGTTTGATTCCTAAATTTTTTTTCGATCCACCCTAGTGTGTATATTTAAGTGCTATGCAATTTATAATTAAAATAAGTTAAGCGAGAATCATATTACTACATTATTATATAAATTCGTTGAAAAAAGTGCTTATATATAGTTCAAAGCTCAGTAACGAAGTTCAAAGATAAAAAACGAAACAAGACTGAAAGAACCATTGTTGTTAATAAATCAGTATTGCAAGACACGTTTAACTATTTAAATACATATATAATTTAATATATTGTAAATACAAGATATATTTATATATAATGACCGATATGTCCTTCGCGTTTTAAAATATAGACCAAACGTCATAAAATATTAAACACGTTTGTTTTCAAAAATAAAATATTGTTCAAATAATAAAATTCTTTTTTCTGTTGTACCCACTATAAAATTTTCTAAATAATTATAAATACATAATTATAAACCCTTCATCCATTCGCACATTAGCCTGCATTTTACGGGATAGTAGCCTGCATTTTACCGGATCTAGTTCCTGCGTTTTACCGGAGCATGGCCGGCGTTTCACCACACCGCGTGCGCCCGACTTCGTGCGGGCCATATAGACATCAATGGCGCGCGTATTGAGCTGCGCATGTACCGGCAGGTCGGTCTGGTCAATCGGCTCACGTGCCTGCTTATAGTATGCTACCGTGCCGGCATTTTGTTATCTGGGGACAAACCTTAACGCAATGTTTTACTGAATGTAGAAGATATTTAAGAAAATATTGAGACAAAAGTCTTATACGAAAACCTTAATCATTTATTCCACTTACTGGAAAATCTTTAATATGCATTCAAATTATTTTATCGAAATCCTCAGTGTGAGTGGACTAAATAACTTTCATTTTTGTATGGCAATTTTTTTCGATATTTTCTTAAATATGCATAACTATAAAAACACTTCTCTGCAAGAGATTCTCATTTTTCTTCCCAAACGCAGACAATTTCGCGGTGAGTTGCAAAGAGCTACCTCTAAATATAATCCGAGTCATTTCTCCTTTTAGTGGGTCTTTTTTAGCCCTAAAAACAAAAAAAAACGAAAATGCAAGTTGATCAGAAGGAAAAATTCGCTAAAATGTGATCTTAAATAACTCCATTAAATATACTTATTTTTGCTAAGTATTATATAATTTACAGCTGATCTCGTAGGTAGTTCGTTTCTGTAAAAGCCTATTTACACTTAAATTTAGTAACTGAACCGCCGCATCGTAGAGCGGAATATAAAGTATTTTTCGTTAAGTGGGGTGGGGGGTCTTCAACTGTTTGGATATTTTATATACCATTTTACGATGCGGCGGTTCAATTATCATGAGAGCGGATTAGAGCCACTGTGAATGCTGCAAATACTGCGAAAAATAGCTATTGAGCACCGCTCGGCTCTTACACGCGGAGAACCCCGGTTAGGCTATCATTTGCTCTTGATAATTTCGTATTTAAAGCGTTTGAAATTTAAAAAAAAAAATAAAAAAATTGAATATTTTCTTATCAGAATTAATTAAATTTTTATCAATTTAAATTTGAAGCGACTAAAATTTGACATTTTGAATTTGAAAACTAAATTGAATCTTTCAAAGTAAAAGCCCCTGAAATTATAGAAATCTTAATTTTTATTAAGTTTGAAAAATGAAGGTTTAACATAAAAATTTATGAGCTAAATTTTTCTAAAATAAATTCAACTTTATTTTTACAGTTCAAAATGGAAATTTTTTTATCATAGACCTTTAACATTGAATTACTCTAAAAAAACATCCGAAATAAAAAGTAATTTAAATGGGAAATATTAGAAAATGAAAAAATGTATACTACACTATCAATTCAATTTTAT
This sequence comes from Andricus curvator, assembly GCA_932195095.1. Taxonomy (NCBI): domain Eukaryota; kingdom Metazoa; phylum Arthropoda; class Insecta; order Hymenoptera; family Cynipidae; genus Andricus; species Andricus curvator. The sequence continues at coordinate 3,311 of CAKNYM010050163.1, read as the reverse complement.
GTGCAACGCAGAAATCACTCAATGCCTTAGTAATGTGGGAACTGTGGCCATCTACGTATACGATTACAGGAAATTCAATCTCATTTTTTACACATCATGGATAGAACACACTGGTCATATACATATAGAATATCTCACTTACCATCCAACCAATCTCACTTTTTCCTATCACAAACTCATCTGGAAAGTTTTCAGCAACGAGTGGATGAATTCTTTCATTGTTATAAACTACCATAGTTGAAAGCAACTGACCAGCTGCGTTACCACCTATGAGAGCTGTATAACATTCTTTATCGGTGCTACGCACATTATATACAACTTTTTCTCCCTTGCACTGGGCTGGTGTGTTACGTAAGTGTATGTGTGTGTATTCATTAGTCGAAGATATCCAGCGACCACCAAGCGGAGGTCCCTCGATAGGGCCGGCCTCTACGCAAGGAGATCGCTGACTCATTTTCGAGTCCTCTCAAAATGGGCTTCGACCCCCCAGGTTAGGCCCTCTAAAGAGCCCATTTATCCTTGGTAAAGCCCCAGCTTTTTCTAAGGAGACCTACAGTTTAAGGTGGGTTCCAAACCGCCAAAGCCAATTATAATTTTTATTGAAAATATCAATAGGGATAGAAAATACAAACATTAAAATAGTTTTTAAGGAAAGTCGACCTGAGTCGACTTTACATCTTGATTAATCGACTTTGAATGTCGAAAAATTCAAAGTCGTGTAGGTGTTAATAGATTCAAGAATGGATGAATTTTTCCGCATAAGTGACCGAAGTTTCTTCAACTTACCGGCATTATAAAAAGGGCTGATCTTTGTGCCAAAAAGTAACAAAGATAACTATATCGTCCGCAAAAAGAAGCATAATTAGAGACCTGACAGCATTCAGCAACAAACTCTTCATACTTTCCTTTATACAAAAGTATGCATAAAGTATACGCTGCAGCTAAAAAATAATTAAAATTCTGTTGGCAGCTACGGCAATATGATGCTTTCAGAAAACTCGCGTCTGAAAACTCAAAATCATGTGGCTCTCTGAATTTTGAATATTTGAAGAAAAAAATTTTGAATGGCCTTGTGGGGATTAGCAAAAGATAAAATAAAAGAAGCCTTGATAACCATAATACATTCGTATTCAAATCTTTCTATTCAATTTTCATCCGACTACGGATTACAAAGAATATTATATTTTAGTTAATCTTTTTCTAATAAATTAATGATACACATGCTCTAGAGTATCTTCATAAGAAGCAACTTCTTTAAACCAACGTGAAAAGATTGCGTGACGTTTGCCTACAGGACATTCCTTCATTTCAATTACAGTCATATCTTCGACTAAACCGCTTATCATGTTTATTTTTATTCTCGAACGATATTTATCTGTCTTATATATTCCAAGAAGAATCCCACTATACTCCAATATTGCAAAAACGTCACCATTGGATGTTGATAAAACAATATGTTCTCGGGATGGTACGGGCACATATATATTCTGTCCTGCTCGCAATTGAATTGGTAAACCAGCAGGAATAACATCTCCGAAATTCGAATTGCTGGTTTGCATTTTTCTGGGGAATAAGCCGAATATATCCAAGTTTTGCAAGTGCATATCCAAGTACTTCACGAGGAAAAGGCCTGCCCGGAGAAGACCTACACTGTCCGGCAGAAGAAGAAGAACTAGGATTACGTTCGACATTGGGATTCCGTTCACACTGTAGTGAATCGTCCTTTGCAGAAGTTTTAATAAAACTACTTGAGAAGATTGCTTGGCCTTTACCTACTGGACAATCCCTTTTTTCACCTGGAGTCAAATTATCAACTGCACCGCTTATCATATTTATTTTTATTCGACACTTATTTTGATCTCTCCTATAAATACCACGAAGAGTCCCACTATAATCCAATACTGCAAAAATGTCATCATGGGATGTTGATAATACAATATATTCTCGGGATGGCACGTGCACATATCTATGTCCTTCTGCTAGAAATTTAATTGGCATACCGGCAGGAATAAAGTATCTTCGAAATTCAAATTGCTGGTTTCGATTTGTGCGAGGAATAAGCCGAAAATATCCAAGTTCTTCTATTGTACATCCAAGTACTCGATCTGAAGGAAGCCTGCCCAGAGGAGAAATGGATCTGACACGAATTGGAGGCTCCTGAGGAGATGTACGGTCAGGTGAATGATGTTTGCCAGAAGAAGAACCAGGATTATGTTCGTCCTTAGGACTCCTGCTAGCAGGAAATCTGGATCTGCCACGAAAAGGAGCCTCCTCTGGAGAAATCCGGTCAGGCAAATGTTTTTGTCGACCAGCAGAATGAGAAGAAAAAAAAGGGCCAGCATTACGTTCGCTATTAGGTTTCTCGTCGGGCTGTGAACTGCATTCTGCAAGGAGAAATAGAAGATTCCTTTTATTTTTGTTCAGTATATTTATGTCTAATATCTTTAGCTGAATTCAACGTTTCTTTGCAGAAAGCATCTTTCTGATGATTTAAGAAAAATTACGTTTTAGGCCACTTGATTTTAAATATTAGATAATAATATATAATATAATAATACATAAATACATAAACAATTATCAACTTCTGTATAAACATCATTGTAAATAATTTAATTGCAATTTTTCAATCAATTTTTGAGGAAATTCATCATTTTTTCTTTCTTGTTTTATATTTTTTGAAATTTTTAAAAATTTGACTTTTTGGTAGAAATTTTTTTTTGTAGATTTAGAATATAACTATTTGATGAGTAATTCAGAAATTATTGTCAAAAATTAATTGATTTTATTAAAAAATTATCCATTTTCTTGATGATCCATGATCTTTGCTTGAAAATTCGACTATTTCAAGAAAAAATGAGCTATTTTGTTGGGAATTCCTCTCACTTAATTGAAAATTTAACTGTTTGTTCATAAGTCCAACTATTTGGTGAGAAATTACAAAATTAGTTTGTGTAGTTTCTACTATCTGCTTGAAAATGCATTATTATGTTACAAAGTAATTTCTTTGTTGTAAGCTTAATAGTACATTATGCACCAAGGGGGAAAAGAGGGACATTATTCTTGAGTGTATCTTTCCAGTGCGAGTTGTAGGAACCGACCTCAAGTACCTCTTTTCAAGTTCGTAGGTATGTAATGGCCAAATATATCTATGACGTCATAATTTTTGACGTTACAGACTATAAAAACAATAAGACGGAGAAAAATTATTCTCAAGTGGTACTTAAATGAGACCACTGGTGTGAACCCAGAGCCGTTTCTTTTTACACTGAAAATAACAGCATGAAGTTATTCTATTCAAAAATAGGACGCGA
>CAKNYM010050162.1:206489-219099 GCA_932195095.1 Andricus curvator | reverse complement strand
GCGCTCATCAGTAGCATTTGAGAAGCTATCAAAGCCGGAACAGGGTCAAAGTGACCCATGTGTGCTGTTAGCGTCGAAAAAGGCAAAAATTTAGTATTGGAGTTTAATTAAATAAAAGTGTTTGCAAAGTGAAAAAAAGTGTTGAAACTTAATTTTAAGTTGTTTAAAAGTGGCTACATAATTATAGTAAAGGTGCTATGTGCGATGCTCAGCTTATATGGATGTGCAACGACTGTGGTGGTACTGAATAAATGTACTTTATTATGCATCAGAACATTACTAAACTTGTAATAATAAATAAATTTTACTTTTCATAACTTTTTTTCTTTATTTCAAGACCTAAAATATGTTTCCTATTCCTATAAATTAAAAAAAAAACACTATTTTTTATACCTCTAATATAACGTCCATCAGTATGCAAAATTAATACCTTTTTTTAAATATACAGTAGAGGATTAATTTTTTTTATTATTCTATCATATTTCGAGAGTATTCTCCTAAATTTTTAGCAAAATTGATTCAAAATTTAAAAAGTTATGATTTTTTTTTAAAAGTCCATTTTTTTTGCAAAAAAAATTTTTTCGAGAATTTGTATAGGTATGTTAAAAGTTGTAATGGCATATGTAATACACATGGGTTACTTAATCAGACCTTTAAGTATGTCCATGAATTTTTTCAAACCAAATGGTTCAGTAGTTATGAATGTATAAGCTGTCAAAAAGTGGTCTGGGTCAAATTGACCCAGTGTGACCTTTACGTTCGAAAAAATAGGTGTGCCCTCGAAAGGGTTAATATTAACAGGCCGCCACACAGTGCGGAAAAAATGACTTTTTTGGTTCAAAATAACGTACAGCCCACAAATATTGACCGATTTGGACAAAAAAAATTTGAAAAAGCTGATAAGATTTGTAAAGGCATTGTCGAACTAGATTTTTAAATTAGACTTTCAATTTTTTTATAAATGAACAAATATGACGAAAAAAATTGCCATTTTTTTCATTTGACGTTCCTGGTGCTCGTCAATAACAGGAAAATGGTTGAAATCGCCTAAGTTTCATAGAGTAACATTATTTGAAGATGTTCTAATATTATATGATGAACGAAAAAAAATTTCATAAACAAATTAATTGTTGAAAGAATATTTTCTACGATTAGCCACAATTTTACGTATTTTCAAGTTATATCGCAAGAAATTTGAATGGAAACAATATAATGATGAAGAAATTTTCTCTTGAGTTTATTATTGTCAATATTATAAACAAATTTAATAAACAAATGCATTCATCAGGTATTTTTCGACAGAAAAATTAGTTTTTTTCGATGTCAATTTTTTTAATTAGGAACTTTATGATAATTTTAGCAAAACTTATAATTTCCTGATTAATGCTATGATTTTTTCAAACAAATTTAATAAACAAATGCATTATTCGGGCATTTGTCGGCAGAAAAATTCGTTTTTTTCCATGCCAGTCCTTTCAGTTGGGAACTTCATGACAATTTCAGCAACATTCATAATTAGTTAATAAGTTTCATGATTTTTTTTAACAAATTTAATAAACAAATGCATTATTGAGGCATCTGTCGTCGAAAAAGTTCTGAGAAACTTAAACTGAAAGGACTGAGATTGAAAAAAAAACTTTTTCGTCGACAAATACCCAAGTAATGCGTATGTTTATTATATTCTTTTAAAACATCATAGAATTTATCAACTAAGTATGAGTTTCAATGAAATTATTATTAAGTTTCCAATTAAAAAGACTGACATCGAGAAAAAGAAAAAATTCCCTTGACAGGTGCCCGAATAATGCATTTGTTTGTTAAATTTGTTTTTTAAAAAATATATAATTTATCAACCAATTACGAATTTTCCTGAAATTATCACAAAGTTCCCAATTAAAAAGACTGAAATCGAAAAAAAAAAAATTTCTACGTCCGCAGATGCCCGAATAATGCTTTTGTTTGTTAAATTAAAGAAAAAATAACAAAATTTATAAACTAATCATGAGTGTTGATGAATTTATTATGAAGATTCCAATTAAACAGTCAAATGAAAAAAAAATGAATTTTTCCGTCCACAGATGCCCCAATAATGCATTTGTTTATTAAATTTATTTGAAAAAATCATAAAATTGATCAAAATATTATGAATTTTGCTGAAATTATCATGGAGTTCCTAATTTTAAAAAGTTCACATTCTTTTTTTTATAATCCTTTTTTTAAAAAAAAAGGCAAATCCGTTATGAACAGGACAGAAGTGGGAGAGGGTCGGGATTCGTGAGGGCCTATTGCTGGATGTGATTAGTCGTGCTAGAGTGGCTTTTATTTGGTTTGTCCAGGTCAGTTTTGGAATTGATGGACTGCTTTTTTTTGTTTTTTATTATAAAGCTGTTCGGAAGCTTCTTCTATTATTTATTTCTTTTTTTTTTCTTTTTTTTTTCTTTTTTTTTTGTAATATAAACAGCTGTCACTGTTCCCGGCTGCTAAAATTTTTTTTACCTTAATAAGGGTGCTGTATGACCACCGAAACGTTGGTTAATATTATAAATGATTTCATATTGTGATTTGATAATAATAAAAATAAAAAAGACGAAAGAAATGAAAAAGAGAAGGAAGAAGATTTTGTTGGTTGCCTTCACATTTTTCTTTCCTCTTTTTATTTTTGTCCAAAGAAACAAAATTTTCTTTGTTTTTAGGAATTGCAATAGGAGCATTTTTTGGTGGTTGTCCAAATTTGATCGTTGGATTCTTGTTTTATTCTCACGAATTCTATACATTAACTTGAGTATTGTACGTTAAATAGGATTTTGAATTTGATTTTGATCTAATTTAAAATTCTTAAATTTTAATATAAAAGCAATACGTATTGTCTAAAACTTTATTTTTATCTTCCAAATTCGATAAATAGAGTCTCGAAATAACAACAATAGAAAGGTTTGAAACAACTTTGGCTTAAAATTCTGCATTGATGAAAATAAAATTACCCACATGTTTTTGCAACTTTTTTAAAACAGAAATGAGATTAAACGCTTTTAACAACATTCTATAATTTTTCAAAATCTTTATCCACCTCAGACGTTTTCACATTTCTTTATCTTATTTTAATTGATAATTTATTAGCCGAAAAAACCCAATTCTACAACAAAAATGTGATTTTCCTGGAAGCAAGTATTAGAAAACAGTTTCTGTGGAGTGAAAAGCCAGAGCGTTGCCCTCGATTTCATGCTTGTTTAGACCGAATCTGTAGAGGACGGACTTGATCTACTTACAGCCAGTGGGATGAGCCAATTCCATATTTGTATCGAAGTTTATATTGATGTTTCTCTACCCTAGGGGGTAATTGTCTACATGCACTTATATCAAATATATTTTTCTTTTTTTAGTAATTTTGTAATCTTTTGTCATTTTCTTATCGCATTATGATATAGGTCATTGAGTAGACATTTTAATTTGATAATACTTTTCTGATATTTATAGAATTATAGGTGTAGACGAAAGTTTCTTTGGGTAAAGTAGAAATTCCTTGGATTTTCTGCATGTAAGATTTTTAAAAATCAAGCATTATAATTAGAACAATCTTCGAGGCATTTTTTTCTCATTAGGAAATTATTGTCTTGTGTTCATTCAAAAAGGATAAAAGTTTACTGTAATCACAGAAAATCATGGGATTCAAATTTAGTATCAAATTATATTGTTATATTTTTATATTACTATTGACACTTTTTGACACTTTTTGCTTCCTCATGAAGGAAGCTTTTTAACGGTAACATTTTCAAAAAAATTTGAATTCATTTAATTGAACCTTCGCCAATTTAAAAATATCTAATAAAATGTTCTAAACAATTGTCCGGATAACTTGAAAACGGTTGCAGATAAATTGATGAAATTTGGAAGCTTATTTTTCCCACTAATATCTTGTTCCTGACGGAAGGATTTCTGAAAATATTTGCTGCATTTTTTTTAGCACTTAATAATATTTTAAAAATCGTTTTTTTTTGTAAAACGTTTTTCATTAACATAATTAAAAGTTGATGCAAGAACAGAAAAGATAAGTTGATTCGATACGAATCGATTGACCTATAATGTCAATACATTTGATTAAAGCGTAGGGAAGTTATGGTAATTTATATATTTTGAAAATCGGTTTTTTATAGTAAAACTTTTTTCATTAACATAATTCAAAGTTGATGCAAGAACAGAAAATATGTGTTGATTCGAGACAAATCGATTGACCTATAATATTAATACATTTTATTGAAGAGTAAGGAAGTTATGCTTATTTATGATATTTGAATCATCTGTTTCTAACAGGAAAACTTTTTTCATCGACATAATTCAAAGTTGACGCATGTATAGAAAAGATTTTTTTATCATGAATTTTCAAAAAGAATAGTTCTGACAATTTTTGTAAAGAAATCATAAAGCTGGGAAAGGGATAGGGTGCGACAGAACTTTAAAAAAATACCATATAAAATAAAAACCATATTAAAACCATAGTAAAACCATATAATTATAAATACGAACAAAGTGGAAACATATATATATATATATATATATATATATATATAACGTTATTTTATTATTTTCGACCTTTTTAACCCCCCGTCCTCCCCCATGTAACAGACCGTGACATTTTCTTCTGCATCCCGCCCCCCTTACCGCCGTTACGTAACATTTCTTGTATTATGTTTAAAAACATAATGGATTTTTTTTAAACAAAAAAATTTTTTTTTTTAAGATGAAGTATTGTCTAGAAATAAATAAAACAATAATTTGACGTAACATTGAATGCTTTCCAAATATTTTGTTCAGTCACACAAATATTGAAATTACTGACAAGAAAAGAAGTATTATCATTTTTTTTTGAATTTATAAGAATATAATTTTTATAAGATTCTCGAGAAAAATAAAAAAGATTTTTGAATATTTCAGATGTGTCAAAAAAGAATCTAGAAGATTTTAAATACATTTGTTTATTTTACTCCCCTTACCAATCACCTTAAAATTTTCCAAATTTTCCCAGAAATTTTAAGAAAATTTGTTTATTCTCTTGAAAACTTTCAAAACTCTTTTAAAGATTCTAAATATTTTGTTCTCAATCTTTGAAAATCTACATCTTGTAAAATCTTCAGAAGTTTAAAATTCTTCTTGAACCTCTTCAATCTTATAAATATTTCTTGAATTTACTAGATTTTTTTATTGTTTAATTTTACAAAACTAAAACATGTTGCTTTAAAATATTCTAGATTATTTTTCGAAATTTTAGGATATCAATTTTCAAATTAAAATTGCCTGAAGAATCTTAAGAAAATTTTTTTTTTTTAATCTTTGTAGAATTTTCAAACTTTCTAATCTTTTAAAATTATTTAAATTTTTTCTGAATTTCTTTGAAATTCTGCAAAATGAAAAAAATTGCTTCAAAAGCTTTCAGATTCTGCTTTGACAATTTTAGAAATCTTTTGAAGTGTCTTGAAATCACTTTAAATATTCTCTATAAATAATTTTTTTCAAAATAAAAAATTATTTTATTTTGCTTAGAAACCTAATGATTTTTTTCTCATTTTCATGAAACCTTACAAAATTTAAAAAATATCTGTATAAGTTTTAATTCTTTTTAAATCGTTTCCAGACTTCTAAATATCTATTAAACTTACTCAGATTTTTTCTAAAATGATCTAATACTGCGAAATTGCAAAATTTTGCTTTAAAATCTCACGCACACTTTTTTAAAATGCTGGAAAAGGGATAGGGTACGACAGAACTTTTCCCTTCCCTTTTCCAGCTCGAAAAATTATCATGTCGTTTACAAACTTTTATTTGTCTGATTTGTCTTTGTATTTACAATTTTTTTTTGTATTATTTTGTAATATCGTATTTTTTGTAAATTTCTATTTTTGAATTGATTAAAATGAAGAATTGGTTTGTCTATTATTGAAAAAAATAACTTATGCTTCCTGTATGAGGAAGCAAATACATTTGCTAACGGAAAGCAAAGTGCTCGTGAAATGAGCACCATATAATCATAAATACAAACAAAGTGCAAACACTCGAGATCGAATTTACAGCTAGTTTTAACGATGTCACTATATTGCTACTATTTTGAAAAAATGAGACTAATGTTACTATTTTCTCAAATTGCTCGCTAATGCAACTATTTTTTCATTTTAACTTTAAACATATTTTAAAACTTCTTCGCTATTGTCCAAAATAATACATCCGCCTCTCAAAAATGAAAATTTGAAAGATTCAAAAAGATTTCAAGGGACTTAAAAGAATTGTAACTAATTTCAGGAATTTTCAGAGATTTTTAGGTTTTCTAAACTTTTCCTGTATTCTAAAAGATTCCAATGGATTTTAGATAAGTTCAAAGATTTCAAGAAGCTTCGTCTGATTTTAGAGTATTTCAAAGTTGCCGCATTCCATTTCAAATCAAACAAAACTTCAAGAGAAGTCTAGGTCATTCTGTCAAAATAATTTGGTGTTTCACAGTTAGATAAAAAAAAATCTTATCTGTTACAATCATTCAAAAATTACCTACGATTTCTAAAAAATTGACAGAAAATTTATATTCGGGATTTTTTTCATAAGACGTGAAAATTCTTGCTATTTCAATTATTCTCAAAAAAATGTTGAAAAATGACAAAATGGCGGCTGTTTTTCTAAAATTCTTAAAAGTGGATTTTCTCAAAAATACTAATTTTACAATCTTTTTTTATAAATAACTAACAAAATGTACTACATATCTTGTGAGTCTCATTCTTAATAAACCACTGCTTCAAACTGAAAACAATCATTTCAGAAAAATCGAATTTTCGTATTTTTTATGAAACAGCGAAAGATACAAAAAAAATTTTAGACGAAACTTGAAACATTTAGCAAATTTTCAGGAAAAATACACTTGAAAGTATTTAAAAAATAAAGAGGTGGGATTTCCTAAAAGTTAACTTTTCAAAACTCAATAGAAAAATGAAGCAGAATTTCTAGAATGCCCCATTTTTTACGTTTGATAGGGGCTTAACCATTCTTGAGTCCGAGAAAATTTTTTTTTCTTTGATTATAATTTTTTATGTTTTCTTGTAAACGATGCAAAATATCACGAAAGCGCAGGAGATATTTTTTGTATATCTTTTCTTGCTATGTAAACTCTTATTTGAACTTCTTTGTAGCTTTCGTCGTTTCCGAGAAAAAAAGGAAAAATTTGATTTTTGAAAAATAATTCTTGTCAATGTGAAGCAATGGTTTACCAAAAGTGAAACTCACGAGATATGTAGTACCAATGGCCAGCTATTTCTGAAAAAATGCTTGGTGTTTTTGAGAAAATCTATTTTAAAGAATTTGAAAAAAACTGCTGCTATTTTGTCATTTTCAACATTTAAAAAAAAATTTTGAGATCAATTAAAATAGCAAGAATTTCCACGTCGAATAAAAACCCCAAATTCCTATGCTTGTTCGGAAAATATTGCATTTTGAAGAAAAATTTTGTCAATTTTTGAGATTTCGCAGGTAATTTTCGACTGATCGACAGATAAATAATAAAATAAAATTTGGTTAAATAAAATAGAAAAAAAAAACAAATAAAAATAAAATAAATAAAATCGTCAAATCCAAAAAAAAAATTTGTCATTCAACTGTGAAACACGTGTTCCTTCATTTTCACCATAGAAAAATATGTCCAAATACCAAATCATTCTGACACTCTAAGCTGGACACCTCTGCCTGATTTTAGATGGAATTTTAAGAGGTATCACGAGCTTACAAAAAAATTATGGGATTTCAAAGTATCTCAAGGAATTTGTAGATATTTTACAAGATTCCAAGAAGTTTCCAAAATTTCAAGTGATTTTAGGGAACTTCAAAAAGGTTTTGGAGAACATCAATGAGTTAATAAAAGCCAATGAAATTTAAAGGAACCTCAAGGGAATTTATAGGATTTTATGGTTTCTCTGAGGATTTCAAAGATTAAAACGTTTTTAAAGGAATTTCGAAATACATCAAATGTTTCAAGATGTTTTACGGGATTTCATAATATTTCTAGGGATTTCATAATATTCGAAGGAATTTGAGGAAGATAGTGTATTTCAAAAGATGCCAAGGAATTTCTTGAGAATTCAAAGAATTTCGTAGGTTTATAGAATTTCAAATCAATTCCTAAGATTTCAAAATATTTCAAAGGTTTCCATAAGATCATATCGTGGTTGTGGTGAGCCCACACTTGTAGTTATTTATAACTACAAGAAAAACCTAGAAACACTACCCGAATCGGGTAGTGTCACGCCTACCCTGAAAGGGAAATGGTTTAATGGTATATATATATATATATATATATATATATATATATATGAAATTTTCAAGATAAGGAGTTACTAAAATTTAAGATTTTTTCATAGATTTCGGAGGATTTCAACAGAATTTTATGGATTTTAATAAATGTCAGTAGATTTCAACGAATTTCAAATATTTGAATGAATTTCAAAACTTTTAGGGCTTATAAAAAGGTTTCAAGGGATTTTGAGGAGCTTGATCAGATTTTATGAGACTTGACGAAATTTTAGCGGATTTCAAATATTTCATCAGTTTTGAAAAAAGTTTGAAAGATAATAACAGATTTCAAGATGTGTTATGGGATTTTACTGGATTTTTTTTCTAGAGATTTCGAAAGATTCAAATGATTTTATCAGTTTCAAGGGATTTTAAAGAGTTTATGGTGTTTTAAAGGATTCTAAATAATTTACCGAGATTTCAAAATTGTTGAGGTTTTTCAAAGAATTTTTGTAAGATTTCAGAAAATTTCAAAGGATTTTGAAAAGGTATTCAGGATATCAGTGTTATTTAAGAGTTTTTTAGGGGTTCCAACGGATTGTTAAGAGAAATTTAGGGAATAAATTAAATTTAATGAAATTTCAAGGGCCTTGTAGGTATTTCAGAGGATTTCTTCGATTACAGGGATTCTGAAGGATTTCAATGGAATTCGAAGCTTTTTGGGTAATTTGAGAGATTCCAAAGGTTTTTACGAGATTTTATGGAAGATGTCCCTTGTGTACCAGATTTCAGAAATAGTTGAACCCTAGATTTAATCTTCAGAAAATCGAACGCGTTTAATTTCTCGATTTGAGGATCAACATAATTTGGAATACAAAATATAAATGTTGAATAACTACTTTTTTTACGGTTATTCGCCTGTTTGTTTTTATGGTCATGTAAATACAATTTTTGGAAGATCCTTAGGAAAATTCGAAAAGATTTATGAAAATTTCAGATATTTCAAATAAAAAATTCAACAAAAAAGTTAATCTTCAACCTAATAGTTGAATTTTCATACAAAAATTTTTTTTTATATAAAAGAACAGTTGAATTCATAAAAAAAAATAAAAAAAAATAGTTGGTTTCTGAACAAAAAAATACAATTTTTAACCAGTTGTATTTTTAACCAAAAAACATAAAATATTTTCCAAAAAAAAACAACATTTCTACAAAAAAGTTAAACTTTTTAACCCGAAAATATGAGTTCTTCACAAAGAAGTTAATATTCAGCCAAATAATTGAATTATTGAACGAATACATAAGTTTGCTATCAAGGAAAATAATTTTCTACTAAAATAAATAAATTTCCAACTAAAATGATGAATCTTCAACAGAAAAAATGACTTTTTAACAAAGTATTTCAACTTTTAACTAAGTACTTGCATTTTCAAATAAAAAAGACGCATTCTCACCGAAAAATCTAATAGTTGATATTTCAATCCAACAAGATTTTTATTTTGAATAAAAAACAGTTGAATTTATCAAAAAAAATACAATTTCAACGAAGTAGTTAAATCCTAAACAAACAAGTTTTCTAACCACTAGAATTTTTAACCAAAAACATAGAATATTTTTCAAAAGAGACAAATTTTTGAAAAAAAAGTTTAATTTTTTTATCCAAAAATCGTTAATAAAAAAAATGACTTTAAGAAATGAGTTCAACTTTTAACCAAGTAGCAGTATTTTTAAACAAAAAAGAATAAGTCTCGAGAAAAAAATGTAATAGTTGATATTTTAATTTAAAGAGGCTTTAATTTTAAATAAAAAATAGGTGAATTCATAAAAAAAGTCAACAAAATAGTAGAATCCTCAACCGAAAAGAGGAATTGTCAATCAAGAAAATAATTTCTTGCCAAAAAAGATAAATTTTGAATAAAATGGTTAAATTTTTAACCGAAGAGATCAATTTTGCACTGAAATAATGAATCTTGAACTAAGCAAGTAAATTTTTGACAAAGTAGTTTAACTTTTAACCAAATATTTGAATTTTCAACCAAACAGCTAAAATCTCAACGAAAAATATAATATCAGCAAAAAAAGATTTCAATTTTAAAACAAATATTTGCAATTTTTATAGAAAAAGATTGAGTATCTACCAAAAGATATAAATTTTCAAACCAAAAAGACGAATATTTAACAAAATTGTTGAATTTGCAATCAGAAGAGGTTTTTCAGTCAAAAATTTAAAAAACTTTTTGACCAATTATAATTTGAAGGAAAAAATAATTTTTAATACAGAATCAAAATTTCAACTAATCGTGTATTTTTTCATTTTCTTATGTTTTTAATTTTAAATATGTCGATAAAGTGTCTAGAAAGCTTCTGATTTTTTTTATTTTACAAGATTTTACCAGCTTCCAGGAAAAATTTGAGTAGTTCAAAATATATTTGAGTTTTAAAATATTTTCAATAACTTAAACATTTCTAAAATTTCTAAATATCTTTTGTAATGTTTTATAATTCCCAGGAATCCTTAAGAAATTTGTTCATTCTCTTAAAATTTTTCAAAATTCTTAAAAACCTTCTGAATTTTTTCTTCGAAGTGTAACTTTTCGAAACTTCTGAATATCTCTTGAACTTATTCGAATTTTTTCCAAAATTTTGTACTCTCGCAGAATTTAAAAAACTTTGCTTTGAAATCTTATAAATTCTTTTTCAAAACTTGAGGAAATCATTTGAATTTTTTAAAAATATTTTGTCAATTAATTTTTTAAACAGAAAAAAATTAATTCAAATTTTCCGTCGAATTTCAAGAAAAGAATTTCATAATCATGAAACCTTTGAAAGCCTAAAAAAGCTTTAAAATTTCATTCCAAAATCTCAAGAAATCTACATTTTGTTTAAAATTTGTCGGTACCGGTAATTTGTTTGTTTACCAGTGACGAACATTTTTCGTATCGTTACAGAACATAATATTGTTACCTCTATTCTTGAAGAATCGTAAACAATTTAGAGTTTCCATTTGAAAAATATATTTTTAGAGTTAAAATTCCTCATTTGGATATTGCGATTTACAAAATTCTCGAAAATTCACATAAGTAAAGTAAAAACAGCCACTCAATGTAATCTTCACGCAGTATGCAACCAATCAGGTCGTCGATAACAATGAGTGCGAGATTTTCCATAATTTTTTTTCCACCTATTTTTTTTTATAGGATGGAAACATAGTTTTTTTTAAATATTCTCTAAAATATTTTTAAAAATTGTTTAAATCAATTTGCAATATTGTTATTGACGCGAAAATGAAGCTTCATTTATCACATATTTCATCAACACCATTTTTATGACCCACCAATCGTATACATACACATTTTCAAGATTGTTAACATTCTGTGAAAAATATTTTGCTTCGCATCGCACACATGGATCTGAAACAACAATTTCAATACCGCACACAGGCAAAAAAGTTGGCACAGGCTGGGAAAGCATATTGAATTTACATGCACCGATATTTATATGATGAAGAGGAAATCCGATTCCGTGTGGAATTTTTTAATTATAGGAAAAGAATTTACTGAAACATGCGCCTATACCACGTTATATAATTAGGTTCAACACACAACTCGGATGCTTTTTGAAATTTTTTAATTTAAAATATCGAATTCCACCTTTCTTTTAATTAATAAAACATTTATATGGGTGAAAATAATCAAGTTTACAATATCATGTCCGTGGAATATTAGTCCCTTGGGTTAGAAGAATAATTTTTTTAATTACAGGGTTTTATTAAGCTTATTTTAGACAATAATATTCTTTTTGTCAATTATTTTTACTTTAGTTCGTGTCAAGATAAAATCGATTAAATATGAGGCAATGTCAGTCGGTAACGTGTCTAACTACCTTTTTTCAAATTTATGGCATTATATCTTTTAAATGTAAGCTTAAGATGTAATTGTTGGATACAAGTATTTTTCTGAAATGATTGCACAATTAAAAAACAACGTTTTTTTTCGTTTCCAATTAGTGTTTCAAAGTTTTAATCACTTTTTAAATGTCCCCCAGTTTTTATGTCATACGATAACAAAACAGTTTTTGATTAATTGTATGGCTTTACAGTTTGAATTCCACATTGAAATTGATAAATAGTTCGAGATTATTTTTAACTTAAGATCAAAAAGAAATCTATTTTATCATGAATGAATAATTTCATGCAAAATGAGCATGAAAAAGATTCACAATTAAAAAACAGACTTCCAAACTACCCCACTTTACGGCTCATCAGAGACAAAAATAACCAATGAAAACTACAAGGTCTGATTAGTAGATTCTTATGCTAATTAAAAATCAAACATAATACCTATAATTAAAAAGA